>BGPR01000532.1:480388-491785 GCA_013235015.1 Araneus ventricosus
ACTGAGCATTTATTTAATGAAATGAGGCATCAGGGGAAATTCGAGAATGGGATTTTATTCCTTCAAGAATTCGCACTGTTTTCCATTCTTTTCAAGATACCGACGGCAAGGGAATTAATGATTTTTTAAATAAAAATGTCAGACACCTCAGATTGAAATAAATGAATTTCATTCGCAAATCTTGCTATAATGGACATCGTAATGTAATTCGATACAAATGGAATGTCAGTTGCAGATTTTATTCAATGAATAATAAAGAACGGATTTATTATATGAGTATTTTCCCAACCATAAGAATCTCATCGGTGTTTCAGCAATCAAACAAAAGAAATAAATAAAAGGAATGTGCTGTTTTTAAAGCAAACGCTAAATGATTTTGAAAGATTGTTGAAGCAATTTTGAACGAACTGATGTTTAATTTTTGCAGCTGTTATTTTTCCACCACAAAACAAATTTTTAACATCTCTTCCATCATGAAGAAACGTGAAAAATAAATTTATTCCACTGTTGTAATTTGCCTTTTTTTCTTTAAAATATTAAGTTAATTTTTGTAAATATTTACCTGAAGAAGAAAGCATATTTCAGAACAAAAATCTAGAATATCAACTGCGTTCCAATGCTTAATATTTATTTTCAACTTTTATTCGATTCTCCGAAACATGACGATTGAAAATGTAAGTAAAGTATTTTAAATAACCTCTGAAAAAGAAACTTTCGCTTACTTTTGATCAAAACTTATTACAGAATTCTATTCTAAAATAGTTTTTTTCGGTAGATTTTTAAAATTTTCAAGTCGACTTAGTGCAAATAATGAAACGCCTTTGTTTTCAGAAAGCATAATGGGCAGAAATAGCTTTTTTTTATTTTCATTTATTAAGAACTTTGTACAAAATTGTCATGTGTTTCTATTAAAAATGGTAGCTTTCATCCTCTTTATTATCATTTATTTATTTAATATTACTCTATTTCTTCTATTGTGCAATATTTTTCGTTTTACTTATATTATTCATATTTATGCAAAATATTAATTCATGTTCAATGTTCATGGTTTTTTTATTCTTAATTATTTTTTCTCTGTCTGATCTTTTCCATTTAATAATATTGCTTTATTGTTGTTTTTTAATATTTGCTTTTACTTTATTCTGTACTTTTATTCTATTTCATATTTTAAGGCATTTTTTACACGAGCTGAATTGTTTTGTATATTTACTTCCATAAGCCTCACGTTGTACATATGTGGTGCAGAAGGCGTATCTCTTACTCAATAATAAATAAATATTTTTTTTGCTTTATTTTCTAGGTCACATTCAGAATAATATTTCGAATTACTAAACCTTGTATTTCATACTCTGTACACATTTTAAATTATTTATATGATTCATATTTTATGTTTATTTTCTCTCATCTTTGCATTTCTCTTGTCACACAGTTACATTTTACTTCGCTTGTTTACTTAAATTTTTTTCACTTATAGTGCGACGTCATTCATTTTTTCCCGTGGTACGTATTCATTTTCAGTAGTATTTTTGTGTTTCTGGCATAGGGCCTTGTTTTCCTTTTCAAACAATCTTGAAGTTTCATTCTCTTCCTGTTCATTAATTTAAAATGTAATTTTTTCTATCAATTTTTACATGTCATATAATGCATTTTTTTAATGAAATTAACCATGAGAGTTTTAAATACGGACATGTAGTGTGTTATTAAGATTCTTCTCCATTTTCGATATGAAATGACTCCACTGATTACTTTTGAATAAACTATTCTAGACTACTCGCATTTATATATCTTTTAACTCTCTGAACCCGGCTAGAGTGAGAATTCCAGTACCTCAAAAACTGAAGTAAATTTTCGTTCACGAAAACAGAATGAAATCCTTCCTTTCTTTACAGAAATTCCAGGAGGAGGATAACCAAGTTTGGGCGATCGTTTGTACACGAAGAAAGGGTGAACTTTTCTCCCGTAAAATTGTCTCAGGCGCCCGAAACCGCCTGAGTTCGGTCTCTGTTGGATGGGGCGTTTTGAGGCGGTGTAGGGCTCATAGAGTTAAGGGAGCAAGTGATGAAGATAGTTACTGAATTTCTATTTTTTTCTCTCCATAGACCAGATGAGTAGTTGTATATAAAAGATATCTTACCCCCTAGCTTTCGGATGATACATGTGAAATAAAAGTCTCTTGCTCTCCCTACCTGGGGATGGGCAGCCATTATGCCCATTCTTCTGGGTTGTTGCTCGCTGCTCCGTGCTGCTACAGGCCTTAAACCCTGTGGGGTACGTTTGGGTGGGATGAGTTATGGAGACAGACAAAAAAAATTATCTTATATGTTCCATAATACGAATCAATGCTCTGCCTTGCTTAAGGTACCATAGTAACTATAGATATTGTAATATTTGTAACGAATAAAAAATATATATTTGTATAATTATTAAAATATTTAAAGAAAAAAATTAATCAGATAAAAATATCGTTTGTGCATAAAAGAAATTAATTTAAAAATATCGTTTGGCCGTATAAGAAATTCATTAAAAAATCGTTTGGTTTCATTTCTTTACTAAAGGTTATAAAAGTAGAGTGGCAACGATATTTTTGACTGAGCGAACGTTGCCTAGCAACGAAAAAGAGGAAATATTGTTAAGATGAAATTCGATGTGGAATTAATGTAATGTGTGTGATGTGAGTGTTTGTGTAAAATGTCTGTGCTGTAGAAATTGTCAATAAATATATTATTTTTATAAAAAAAGGCTCAAGATTCTTCATGGTATCCATCAAATATAGCACAATATTAAAATTTTATTACTTACATTGAAGATATATAGAGATATTATTCGTATTCTTCCCATTAACATATACTAGATCAAACATAATTAAATGTTAAGGTTTAAAGAATTTGCCAAAATAACTAAAGATGGTTGTATGTGAGTAGGAGAATTAAGACAGAAAACTGAATGTATCAATAAATGTATATTATTAATGTATTTTTTTATTAGTGGAGACTTTTATTACTATCTTCTGTCCAAAATATTCCTCTGTCTAATACGCAGTTCATCACAAGTTTCTAAACTACATAAATAGGTACATAATTGCCTCTTTTTCATAACTAAACCAGTTCAAAAATATCCAAATTCTTGAGCTGAAGGCTTGAGTGGATGATATCTTTCAGTTAGTTGAACAACTTCATTAGTAGAGTAAGTACACATTAAATGAGTTGCATGGTCTCCAGTCTACAATACTCAGCATCCACAGAAAATCGAAAGTATTAAAAAAGTGGTATAATATGCGAAAGATGAAGCTTTTTTAACCCTCTTGCCTCGGGCAGCAAAGAAACAGCATCTCAAAAATTCTAAATAGTTTGGCAGAAGAAACTATTCTAGCGTACCATATCAATAAAGATACGCTTCGTTGTAAATGTATTTAAAATAGATTGTACCCATTTTCATTTAAATAGCGGTCAAAAATTGCCATAGATTTTCTACAGAAAATCTATTAATCAGCCTGAATTGTGTGTGGATAAAATACGTCTAGTGATGGGATAAATAGATATCTCTTAATTTATATTTTCATACAGAATATAAAGCATATTCATCGTATGAGACAGTAGCTACTAATCCTAGCGATGCTTAGTAAAATAATTTCTTGTCATGAAAATGGTTTAAATAATATCTCTCTCAAAGCCAAATTTGTCTATTAAGCTACTCTCGGAATGCAATCATCTTTTAATCTCCCCATTTCGACAGGCTTACATAGCAAAACTAAATTTAAAAGCTTGTAACAACTTTTAAAATTAGTCTTCACAATATTATTTTACTGCATTTATTATTATTCATCGTTTCTTTTTATTATCTCATGATCAAAAATACAAACCATTTTTATTGCAAATTTTTCCAACGATACTATAATTATACTAATCTATAAATAGCTAAGTTAATTTCTCTTTCAGCTATTAAGGAGATAAAAACTATTACGAGTCGATCAAAGCTAAAGTTCTTAATTGTTAAATCACTTAGCTTTCAACAAAAAAATAATGTTTGAAGAATAAGCTTCGAGCTCGCGAACTCCGCTTAAACCTCTATAAACCGTCACTCTATTTTTGTCATTCGTCTTCTCTTCATATAATTTTCAAAACCAATAAAATAAACTGTTCTTATGCTTTACAAAATACTCAAAAATCATCTCCTTAATTGTCGAAACCATCAATCAGACAAATCAACAAAATTATCTGTTACATTTTATAATCAAATCACAAAACCAGTTACAAAGAAGTTCCAGAAAATATTCATGACTTACAATTCTGAAAATTTACCATCTTTTTTCTGCTTTTGGGTCTTTCGGTCACGCTGTTTGTGGATATAGTGATTTGTGTTTTAAAGTGATTAGTGATTCGCGATTTAGTGATTTAGTGATTAGTGATTAGTGATTTAGTGATTGGTGATTAGTGATTAGTGATTAGTGATTAGTTATTTAGTGATTAGTGATTTAGTGATTAGATTTTAGTGATTTATGTTTGTGGATAGAGTGATTTATGTTTTTTATTTCGAAGTGAGGAAATGATTTATCTTCCATACTCATCCATAATTACAGATGCTCTGTTTTTATAGTAAGATGACAAGTTTTAATTTCGTTTTCAAACACAAGAAATGCAATTCCATAATGCCTTTATCGTTTCAGATTTTGGACCTAAATAAATATCTTTTATAAATGGTTCATACTTACAAATTCATGCTCTTTGCATTTCTATTTTTAATTCGAATTTAGGAGTTTTCTGTCTCACATAGCAATTCTAATTATGCATTAAAATTATCGACAAATATTAGGGAAATAAAAATTGATGTTGGACCATTTGTAAACTCAGAAAAGAAAGATAAGAGCAGTTTCTGAAACGAGAATAATTCTTCCAGTATCAAACCAAAACTTCACGACTTAGCCGAAACAACCTCGACAGAATCTAGCTCCGACTTTGCAGTTAAGGCAGCAACACATGCCTTTTCCAAAGTCTTTTTTTCCTATAAATTTCATTTTCTCTTTCGTTTAAATTTAATTAAAGGGATTTGAAGTCTAACGAAGTTTAACATTAATTGAGAAAGAGTTTGTTGGCTTAAGGCTTTTTAAGAATTACCATTAGGTGGAATTTTTAAAACAGCTTGTTCTATCTACCTTCAGATATTGTGAACGAGAGAAAGTCAGAATAATTTTTGTTTGTTCTGCGTCCAATTATTCGACCACATGTAAACACGGGATTTGCTTTACTAATCTAATAAGTAAACAAATTCGGCTCGTTGTAATCTTTTCGTCAGTAGGGAATATGTTAAATTTAATTTTCCCTTTATTTCGTCTTTTATCTTATGCGACAAAATCTTTCTGAAAGGAAACCGCATTCTTTTATCTTATTAAAAAAAGGGACTTTTCTAATGCGAAATTGCTTTAAAATACTTCCCAAAGCTGCTTTTTAATGCTCAACTTTTTTCCCTTTTGCATAGCTTCAAAGTGTTGTTATCAGTTTTATCTAACCACAAGTTCCATCTTTACAGATGGACGCCTGTCCATAAAAGAACAAACACATTTGCTCATCTCAATGATTTTTTCCTTTGAAATGTTCTCAATAAATGTAATTTAATTTTTAGCAAGACTTTTCCTATTTTTCTAAATCCATGGGCAAATTCTCTATCAAACCCGTCCTCACTAATTTTTTGCATCAGAGTTATTCGGCATGCTATTGTTTCCATTCTATTTTTTAATATTATTATGTTGTTGTGTGGCTGTATGCTCTACACTTTTATTTTATTTTTATATTACTTTATTTCATTTTAATATTATTGTGTATATTTTTCTACCTCCTTGTGAACTTCCTGAGAATGAATATTCCAAAACATTTCATTAAAATTTTTTTAATATATTATAAATGTTAAATAAAATTTATATTTTTTAAATTATTTCTTTTAGCACATCATGCATTTCTGGTTAGTCTGACTTTTATATCTTTAATAAAAATATTATTTTATGCTTTTTAGCAAACTAATAAAAGTGTGCTTCGATTAGTTTTCTATTTTTATTATTTTTGTCTATGCAGTTACAAGAAAGTGTTGCTAAATGGAGAGAGATTGTGTTTACCAGAGTGAGGGTTTAGCTCTTCTGTCTGGCAATTTTCCTGTTCATAGCAATTTTATTTATATATAAAAGTTTCGTTTTTATTAATTTTATTATTGATTTCAAAAACTTCCTAAAATGCTTGATTAAACAAAAATATAACGTATTTAATATTTTTAACTATTAAATCTATTTAATTATAGATGAGAATGTTAAAACAAAGATTGACATTATGATTAATATATTTTGCTTTATTTTGCAATCAGAATTTATTGATATATTTAAACAGTTTACATCTGTTTTAAATACTGATTTTCAACATTTCACTACTTAAATTAACTTTTCAATGAACTCTAATGTTTGGCAAGCCATAAACGTGGTTTATAGCTCAAAATTTTCAAAAAGAAAGAAGATTTTTCAGTAAAAGGATATTTCAATTCTCTGACTCTAGACCAATTATAATTGTGATAAAGAAAAAGTGTTTGTGGAAGTTTTTTGAAGAATGAGTGCCCCAGCACTCATGCAAATAATATTTACATTGCAAATCATTTGGAGTTAGTTGCCATAAATGTTTGCTGCGCTTTCTCTCTCTCAATTAACGCTCACTTGTGAAAAATGAGTCACCACTTTTTTGATAAATTTTTATTTTACATTCAAACAACAACACACAAATATTTACAAATAGATATACACCAACAATGACAGCAGCATACCATGAAAGCATGATTGAATATTTTGATATGAGACGCAGGAAGATACAAGATGATGACGCAGAGTAGCTAAGGAAAACGGTGATCCATTGAAGCCACAAGCACATCGTTCCGTCCCATAGTCACAGTTTATAAAACACAGTCTAAATGTTCCTAAAACATTTAAGAGGAAATAAATCATGAGTAAATGGGCACTAAAATTTATCTAAATAATATTATTACAATTGTAATATTTTTATATTATTACCGATACCTGTAAATTAAATTTCGATTGCAAATGAGAACATAATTATAATAATAAAGTTATTATAAATTAATGATTTTTTATTGTCAATTGTATAAATTAAAGTATTGAACTAAAATATAATTTCTGACATTTAGATTGTTTACTAGTGACTCATGAAATGTATAGCTAGTTGTTTAGCTCTATATCAAAGGAAATTGAAGCAAGAAATTCAAAGTCTCTTAATGTCTTTCTATGCCTCTTGTACTTTGGCCATTTCGGCTCTATTATAGTTTCTTTTAGAGTGCATTTACTTTGCTCTAACCCATTCTTTCGTGTTGAGATTCAAAATCTGCTTAATATTTTCAATTATTGGTGTGTGTTAGTGCTGCACTTTCGTTGAAGATTATCATTAAAATACTGTTCTGTTTCATTCTTATATTCGTTAAAATCACGCTCATTCAGTTTTTAATGATGAGTAATAGAAATAGGTGAGCACTGAAGCTTATAAATCATTCATCTTGTATTAAATTCTCTTGACATACAAGATCTAAATCCAGCCCAAGCCGAAGCCACACGGGAAACAGATGAGCTGCCGCGAAGCAACCCACCCAGTAATATGACACCAGAGAAAACCACATTTCTCCAAAAGGATCATTCAGGCATTTGGCTGTATCTCAAGCTGTATGTATAAGGTGTACCCAAATGAAAAGGAGACCTTTGATGTATCTGTATTGCATCAAATCCCAATGAGTCAATGTGATAGCCGATAGATGGCGTGGTGGTATTCACAGTTGAACCTTCGTAGTTAACGGCTTCGCTTCAATACCTCATTTCTGGGCAGTTGTTTTTGCAATTCGTTGCATGATGGATTCCTCCAGATTAGCACAAAGGGCACTAATCCAATTTCTTCTCGCAGAAGGGGATCACAAATTTATCGCAGGATGAAAGAGGTGTACAGAGAGCAGTGTCTCGCACAATGCACCATATTCCGGTTGTATCAGCGTTATGAGGCGGGACGAGCAATATGACACTAGAGGAAACCACATTTCGCCAAAAGGACTGTGGCATCTTCGCGGCATCTGGCTGCATCTCAAGTTGTAATTGCATGCAGATTTGATCCGCCTCTTTGTGATGTCATCTATCAACCAATAGCGAGCAGTCTGTTGGAGTATTTAAGGACGATGATTACTTCTGTTCTCTGTTTTTATCGTACCATCTCACCCCTAGCTTGTCGAATGATGTTATAATTTAATTCAGATGATGTTATATTAAATATGTTTTTGTTATGAGGTAGTCTTTTTTTACTCTGTCACCAGCACTGTGTTACCACGATGGAGTACTTCTGACACTTGTAAGAAATACAGATTTATGATAGTGTTAAGAAGTTGAGTAACGAGGTGTTGTACTAATCAACATGGAGTACTTGATTGCCAAGCGTTGCAAGTACTAAATCCCTCAGCGGCTAGACCAGTAAATTTGACTTCCTCATATGCTGTATAGTTAACTTCATCCCACGTAGGCCGAATAGTTACACTGGTGACTCAGACGAGATCTGGAGTACCTGTCGCATCATAAAGGCATCTAGCTGCATCTCAAGTTGTAATTGCGTGCATATTTGATCCGCCCTCTTTGTCATGTCATCTATCAACCAATAGCGAGCAGTCGGTTGGAGTATTTAAGGACGATGATTACTTCTGTTCTCTGTTTTATTCGTACCATCTCACAGCTAGCGTGTCGAATGATGTTATAATTTAATTTAGGATTTTAATTTAGTTGATGTTATATTAAATATGTTTTTTGTTATGAGGTAATCTATTTCTTACTGTGTTCACCACGATGGAGTACTTCTGAAAGTTGTAAGAAATACAGATTTATGATAGTGTTTAGAAGCTGAATAGCGAGTTGAAGTGCTGAGAAGCTGAGCAGCGAGCTTTTGTACTCATCAAAATGGAGTACTTGATTGCCAAGCGTTGCACGTACTTATCCCTCAGCGGCTAGACCAGTAAATCTCACCTCCTCATATGCTGTAGAGATAATTTGACCCGACTGAGGTGGAAGAGTTACAGGACAAAAACCAAGGAACAACAGTCGACTCCTTTACACCAGTAATTCTCTTGGCATGAAATTTAATAATTCGGCTTTGCTTTGTTTAAAGAGTGAGTGTTTACCTTATAGTTGCTATATATTATTCTATTTTAAAGCGCAATGGCAAGAAATGACGAAGATAATTTAATACGGGAGTTACCGTACAGATATAACATTTTCCTTAATTTGTTTTGAAAAATGTAGTATAACTATTTAGTGAATAAGAAAAACTAACATGAAAGCAAGTGTAGTAACAAGCAATTTCAAAGAATTTAAAAAAAATTAAATTGTTAAAAATGTTCAGTTCCAAACAGATATTTCAAGGTAACCAAAAGGGAAATCGTTTTGTCATCTTTGTTAATAATGGTGATTCAAGCAAGAAAAAAATAATGCATTTGTATAATACAGTTTTTAAGCTAAATTGCATAGTCTTATTTAAAATAAGCTTTGTATTTAAGATCCCTGCACTAAATAAATTTGCTTTAGATATCAATAATATCTATTTGCAAATTTCCATTTAATGGCCAATATTTTAAATTTTCGAGTATTACCCCCTAAAACTACATTTACAAAATTATGCATTGTGCATTGAATCCTCTACATATAAAAAATTATGAATTTATTTGGAATTAAAAAAGTTTTATAAAGTGTTAGATTATTAATTAATCAGTTAAGTTTGCAAACATTTGAAACCACTAAAACAATGAGGAACCAGAAAGAATTCTTTCAAATACTATGCTGAAATGATATTGAGATATTTTATACATCGTTCATCTTCTTTAAATAGTTTTATTTTCACACACATCTAATTAAAAAGAGTTAAAATTCATGTTATTATATATATATATTATTAAAATTCTCAACATAGGTTTTAAAATCACTTACAAGTCACTTAATTATGCAGCTGGCAAGTACTGAAGCACATAATTAGCGAATTGGACTCGAATGAACGAAGAAACCTTAAACACAATTATCCCTATGAGACGAGTTTTCTGGTTTACTAATAGAAAAAAAACAATATTATGTAATAATTTAATAACAATCAGTCTCTCCAGCAATTTATTTCATGGATCTATCTTAAGATACTGTTCCAAAGCAGACTTTCGAAAATAAAGTTTTTAACATTAGTACAGAGTTTTATTTTACAAGCAGAAAGAGGTCATTTCATCGAGATATATGAAATCTATTATTTTCCTGGAAAAATCTTTAGTCTTGCGTCCTACGATACACCATCAGAGGTCCATTAGCAGACGTAACGTAATGATTTGACATCAGCTAAAATATCGTTTTCTTTGTGTTTTATAAATAAGATTAATTACTTCATTTATAGAAATGAAAATTGTATAAAAGTTTAGCTGAAAGTGTATAGTTCTTTGAGAAAAAATTGAGCCTTAAAATATTATCCCAAAATCAGACACGAATGCTTATTCATTTTATCCCAAATAATTCGGTATTTGAAAGCATTCTTTTAGTTTAATATAGAAATATCGAACTCTAATATATAATGAAAATAAAATGAGCTCATATGTGTAAGAGCATCCAGTTGTGACACTTTAAATTTAGTTTAATAATACATGAAATTACTAATTTAAAATATCGTCCAAACTATGTCATCGGAAAAAATGGGCTTTCATCAGTCATGTTAAAATCAAAATATTAAGAATTATTCTCAGAAGTGGCTTTCACCTATTTTACAAATTTATTTTTAAGTGCCAGAAAAAAATCACGTTTTAAAAACCACAGTAAATAGTTATGCATCTTCGTCTTTTAACAAGCTTCCGGCCATTTCTATTCCATACACATCTTCAAAGATATTTATCAAGCAATATATTTGGTAAAAAATATCTATAGTATGCTATATTATAATTGCAAGAATATTTACCTATGTAAAATGCACAGTGCTGTAGAAACAAATAGTATAAAATTCATATTCCGGGAAACTTGATGGTCTTCACTGTTCTTCACATCTATGGGGAAAAAACATTTATTCAGAATCCAACTTTAAAAAAATACAAACATTCAATGCCGTTTACTTAAAATTGCTCTACTAGCTATAATTAAGAAGCAGCAACAATATCTAATAGCAACAAACGTTAATGCGTTTATATCACTTTTTTAAAGTCAAATACGATTAGGGCGAAAACAATACAACAATTTGGGCACAGTTTACACAAACTAAGTCACTGATGATTACCAGGAGGTGACGAAAAACTCATGTTATGACCTCGGCGCACTTGCTCTCGCTTCGCCACTGCTGGATTAACCTTCGGTTCGCGCGATAAACTCATGTTATGACC
>BGPR01000532.1:512916-527822 GCA_013235015.1 Araneus ventricosus
TGGGAGAATGTTTTAACGGATTTTTTTCCTTCCCTTTGGTTTTAAAAGTCAAAGGGAAATTCGGAGAGCCAACAGAATTTTACAAGGAAAAGGGAATTGCAAGTTACAGTGGTGTCTCCCTATAACGAAATCGCTTGGTTCCAATTGAAAAATTCGTTATAGAGAAAATTTCGTAATACGGAGATTAAAGACTTTTGCTGTTATTTAAGTGAATGTTCCAAAATTTTCAATAGGTGCGATAAGTTCAAATGTATTTAATTATGATTTTGAATTAAAAATTAAGTAATATATATTATAAAGTGTTAAAATTATACTAATTTTTATTGCATAAATAAAATGCTCAGAAGTTAAGACAATTCACCAATTTAGAGAATAATATGTACTAGTATGTACTTACGTTTATTTTATTTGAAAATTTCCGTTATTTTACATTGCTTTGCATTTCGTGATGTTAAATGTTCAGAAAAACTTTCACATTTTAAGAGTGAGTGGTTCCAGAAACAGGCACGTGTGAGCGAATTTGCTGCACAGAAATTATCAACTTTCTTCAAAAATGACAAAAATCGAAAAGATAAACCTCTGAAAAGATTCGTTTTAGGGAGACAACCACTTCGTTATATGGAGAATATTGTGAATGTTATTTAACATTCCGACTACAAATTTCGTTATAAGGAGAAATTCGCTGTAGAGAGACTTCGTTGTAGGGAGACTCTACTGTATTTGAAATCCTTTTTTAACACACTTTAACGTTTCTCTGAAACTTGTTGTGTTCATGAGTATTATTTGGGCGCAACTATGCAATCGGAAACCTACATTTCAATATAAAAATGTTTAACGTTATATTACTGAAAAGTATTCTTCCATTTCTTTCAGAATTAATTAGGGTACTATAAATAGTGTATAGCTCATGAACTTGAAATTGGTTCAATTTTACATAGCATTTTATATGTTTATTTTACGAAACGAAAAACTGCTAATTACAAAACTACTTATCTTTATATAAAGCCAGAAGAAAAGGACTCGAAATCCATAAACTATAACTTGTTTCCTCATTGCATTATTGTGTCTAATTTTACTATGTAATTCATTGTGTCAAGCATAAACCTACAAACATTCTCGCCTGAAGCTGCACTTCTTGACAGTGATCGATTTGTCATGTTGATTGATACTGTTCAGCAACGGATTCCGAGACTACCACTTTTGAACGATTTTACACCGGAAAGGTGTGTCAGGCAATAAGTCATAAGAGTTCATTTCCGGAGTTCCTTGTTAGATCACTCTCAGTAAAATGTAAACATCACCCTTCCATTCTTCACTTTCCCCCTATTTTGATGAAAATAACTCCCCCCGGGGCATGCGCAAAACCGCGAAGGGTTTCCGAATCCGTTGCTAAACAATAATTGTTCTTTTCCTTGAGAGATGTTTGATTAAATAAGTTTTTTCATCTAATATTTATTTGATAGGTGAACTTCTGTACACGGATTTCATTTTTCAAAATTCATCTGCCTCGTTTAGTGAACACTTATTTCAAACAAACAATCATTTCAATGTTCGTTATAAAAAAATGCATGCAGATAAATTTTAACTGATTATTTATATATTTTTCCCCACTTTTCGGTCATTATAATCTAGTTTGCAATTTATTCTGTCAATATATTCAGCTACAAACTTACTTGCACGAAAAATGTTTTTTAACAAATATACGCATATTAAATGATAAATAACAAAAACTGTTTTGCATCCAATGTTATTTGATGGGTCTTCTGCTGCGTATACGAGGGTAAGTCATTAAGTAAGTCACAAACGATAAGCAAAAATAATTTAATATGATTATCACTTGGAAACAATTTTATTTTTCAATATAATCTCCATCAATGCCGATGCTCTTATCCCATCGTTTTATCAGTGCTCCAATTCCAGCTGCATAAAATTCTTTGGGTTGATGTCTCAACCACAGTAGGACTTCGTGTTGAACGTCGTCATCATCTGCAAAGTGTTTGCCTCCAAGATGTTGTTTCAGTGGACAAAGAGATGAAAATCGCTTGAGGCTAAGTCTGGTTGGTCAGTGCCACATCATCCACCATACAGCCCAGACTTAGACCCAAGCGATTTTCATCTGACGATGACGATGAGTTGATGACGTCGTTCAACACGAATTTCTACTGTGAATGAAACAGCAACCCAAAGAATTTTATGCAGCTGGAATTGGCAATAATGGGATAAGTGCATCAACATTGGTGGAGACTATGTTGGAAAATAAAATTGTTTCCAAGTGATTATCATGGTAAATTATTTTTTCTTATCTTTTGTGACTTACTTAATGGCTTACCTCGTAGTATAAATTTTTAATATCCAGTGTACTCTCATTTACTTAAATCCGCTTTGAACCTTCATTTACATGACGGTAAATCTCAGAGGTATGAATTATTTCAGAAGAATGACAACGAATTCCATTTTTATTTGCGCTTTATTAGGAAAAGATGGTTTTTTAAACCTGAAGATGGTTTTCCGAAGCCCATTTCAGAAATTTTCACATATAAATACCGTCATTCATTTTTATGTGATATCTAAGGCAAGAGCATTTTTAGAAATGATAATGTTTTGAATCAGCTCTTTTAAATAAGCAAGTATATAAGTGTCAAAGATTAATAAGTGACATTACACCACAGAATTGAAAACACAAATTTTAATGAAGTAGAACTGGGCAGCTTTTAAAAGTTGCATTTCGATTCATACATTGTATAGGGGCAGTAGACTGATAAACGAATGCAATTATTAGTGATAGAAAGGTACTATATGAAACATTTGTCATTCCTAAAAAACACATAAGATTCATCTAGTAAAACAATTTAATGTAAAATTGATTATAGTAGGTATCATCATTTAACTTTGAGATGCCGTATCTCAAATTTTGCTTCTGAAAATCTGTGCTTTGTAAATATGAATACATTTAAACTTCTAATCTATGAGATGAAGTACCCATATTTTTTTGTACCTAAGTTTCGGGTTTTATCGAGAAGGGGTGGAACCTTTCTACTAGCTTCCTGGAAGTACCCATATTTTTTTGTGCCTAAGTGCGGGTTTTACCAAAGGGGTGGAACCATTCGACTAGCTTCCTGGCTACCTACCACTCATACTAGTATATCGTGTTTTTTCTCTAGTGCTTTTTTGATGTACATGAGGGGCACGTTAATCTGTCAGATGAGTTGCGTCCGGTTGCGTTTTTATTATTGATTTCTCAAATTTTTCTCAATATTTATTTTTATATACATTCAAAAGTTCGTATACCTGTGTACCAGCCCTTAAGTCAATGATATTGATCGTTATTTCCAATATATTGCTTCAAAAATGTCGAATTATTGCAGGCTCTCAACTACAACAGTTGTCCTTGCTGAGGAATCTTACGGAAAATCGAACCACAACTCCCCCCCCCCCCATGAATGCCTGGACGTTTTGTTAAGCGAAATTGCTAGGAAATACAAAAAAGTTATTTAAAAACGCAAATATAGCTTTTTATGACCGAATATTTCAGTTTGATAAGCTTTTCCTTAAGCCTAACCAAAAATTTAACTTTAATCCTGCAGATGAGTTGTACCCGAACGTATTAACAATCTTAGCGCGCCCGACCGAAGGTTAATCCAGCAGTGGCGTAGAGAGATCAAGTGACGCCGAGGTCATAACATGAGTTTATCGCGCCCGACCGAAGGTTAATACAGCAGTGGCGTAGAGAGAGCAAGTGGCGCCGAGGTCATAACATGAGTTTATCGCGCCCGACAGAAGGTTAATCCAGCAGCGGCGTAGAGAGAGCAAGTGGCGCCGAGGTCATAACATGAGTTTTTCGCCCCCTCCTGGTCATCATCAGTGACTTAGTTTGTGTAAACGGTGCCCAAAATATTGTATTTTTTTCGCCCTAATCGTATTTGACTTTAAAAAGTGATATAAACGCATTAACGTTTGTTGCTATTAGATATTGTTACTGCTTCTTTATTATAGCTAGTAGAGCAATTTTAAGTAAACGACATTGAATGTTTGTATTTTTTTAAAGTTGGATTCTGAATAAATGTTTTCTTTCCCACAGATGTGATGAACAGTGAAGACCATCAAGTTTCCCGGAACATGAATTTTATATTATTTGTTTCTACGGCACTGTGCATTTTACATAGGTAAATATTCTTGCAATGATAATATAGCTTTCTAAGATATTTTTACCAAAAATATTGCTTAGAAAATATCTTTGAAAATGTGCATGAAATAGAAATGGCAGGAAGCTTGGTAAAAGGCAAAGATGCTTAACTATTTACTGTGGTTTTTAAACAGTGATTTTTTTTTGGCACTTAAAAATAAATTTATAAAATGGGTGAAAGCCACTTTTATCATGAAAGCCCTTTTTTTCTGATGGCATAGTTTGGACGATATTTTGAAGTTAGTAATTCCAAGTATTATTAAAAGAAGTTTAAAGTGTTACAAATAGATTCTCTTACACATATGAACCTATTTTATTTTCATTATATATTAGAGTTCGATATTTCTATATTAAAGTAAAAGAATGCTTTCAAATACCCAATTATTTGCGATAAAATGAATAAGCATTAGTGACTGATTTTGGGATAGTATTTTAAGACTCAATTTTTCTCATAGAACTATACACTTTCCGCTAAACGTTTATGTAATTTTCATTTCTATAAATGAAGAAATTAATCTTATTTATAAAACACAAAGGAAACGATATTTTAGCTGATGTCAAATCATTACGTTACGTCTGCTAATGTACCTCTGATGATGTATCATAGGACGCAAGACTAAAGATTTTTCCAGGAAAATAATAGATTTCATATATATCGATGAAATGACCTCTTTCCACTTGTAAAGTAAAACTCTGTACTAATGTTCAAATTTTTTTTCGAAAGTTTGCTTTTGAACAGTATCTTAATATAGATCCATGAAATAAATTGCTGGAGCGACTGATTGTTATCAAATTATTAAATTATACTTGTTTTTTCCCATTAGTAAACCAGAAAACTCGTTTCGTAGGAATAATTGTTGTTTAGGTTTCTTCATTCATTCGAGTCCAATTCGTACCTTATGTATAAACTTTAAAAAAACTTATGTTATAAACTTACTTTTAAAAAACTAATGTTATAAACTTTTATGTAATTTTCATTTCTATAAAATAAGTGACTATTCTTATTTATAAAACACAAATAAAACGATATTTTATCTGATGTCAAATCATTACGTTACGTCTGCTAATGGATCTCTGACGGTGTGTCGTAGGACGCAAGACTAAAGACTTTTCCGGAAAAATAATAGATTTGATATATCTCGATGTGATGATCTCTTTCTACTTGTAAAGTAAAACTCTGTACTAATGTTCAAAATTTTATTTCCGAAAGTCTGCTTTGGAACAGTATCTTAAGATAGATCCATGAAATAAATTGCTGGAGAGACTGATTGTTATCAAATTATTACATTATACTTGTTTTCTTCCATTAGTAAACCAGAAAACTCGTTTCGCAGGGATAATTGTTTTTTAGGTTTCTTCGTTCATTCGAGTCCAATTCTCTACTTATGCGCTTCAGTACTTGTCAGCTGCATAATTAAGTGACTTGTAAGTGTTTTTAAAACATATATTGAGAATCTTAATAAAATAGATATAATAGCACGGATTTTAACTCTTTTTATTAGATGTGTGTGAAAATAAAACTATTTAAAGAAGATGAACGATGTATAAAATATCTCAATATCATTTCAGCATAATATTTGAAAGAATTCTCTCTGGTTCCTCATTGTTTTAGTGGCTCAAATGTTTGCAAAGATAACTGATTAATTAATAATATAACATTTTATAAAACTTTTATTTCCGAATAAATTTATAAATTCTTTATATGTAGAAGTTTCAATGTACAATGCATAATCTTGTAAATGTAGTTATGGTGGGTAATATTCGAAGATTTAAAATATTGACCTTTAAATGGAAATTTGCCAATAGATTTTATTCATATCTAGCAAATTTATTTAGTGAAGAGACCTTAAATACGAAGCTTATTTTAAATAAGACTATCCAGTTTAGGGTTAAAGTAAAGTTTACCATGCGAAGCTCTTTCTCTCCGATTTAGCTAGCCAATTTCTTTCTGCCAAGCAGAAGACGGATTGGCGACGTCAGAACATTTGTTTTGGTTGCGCAGGAATGTTCCTATTCGTATCTTGTTCGCGCAGGAATCGTTATGTTTTTATTTCGCCCTTCAGCGCTGCGATTTTATTGGTCAGGTATGTGCTATGTACGATTTCATTGGTCTATTTCTTCGAATTGGAATAAAATTTCGTTTGGAATTCATCGTTCAGAATTTTACATTTAGATTTTTGACAGATAGGATTATGCGACAGATAGGATTATATGAAGACGTAAAGCGAACACATTAAAATAAAATGACAATAAATAAAATTTAATAGATTAACATTTTTCTGTGCGTTTCACTTATCAATGAAAAAGCGAAGTTCTTCGCTCAAGTTCACTTTGACAAAGGAATGTTCTCAGGTAAGAATTCATTTTGGGATTTAAAAAAACTTTAATTCATAACGTTCAATGAACAAGCGTAGCTACTAGTCTCTCGCTTTGCTGAAAGCGAAGCTGCTGATGTTTTCAAAGTTTAAAAAATTTGCCCGGAACACATTTGCAATGCCTCAAGCATTGCGTGCACAAGGCAACAATAAAATGCTCACTGCGCAACCTAAGCAAATGTTCTCACATCGCCAAGCCATCTTGCTCTTGGCGACAAATGTTGGCGATCCTTAGTAAAGAGGAACGGCTCCGCACCGTAAACTTTACTTTTACCCAGTTTAGCTTAAAAACTGCATTTTACAAATGCAGTATTATTTTTGCTTGAATCACCATTATTAACAAAGAGGAAAGAACGATTTCCGATTTTGTTACGTTGAAAAATCTATTTGGAACTGAACATTTTTAATAATTTAGTTATTTTTACAAGTATTTGAAATTGCTTATTACTACACCTGCTTTCATGTTAGATTTTTTTCTAGTCACTACATAGTAATACTACATTTTTCAAAACAAATTACGGAAAATTTTCTATCTGTATGGTAACTCCCGTATTAAATCATCTTAACATTTCTTACGATTGCTTTTTAAAATAGGATAACACATAGAAGCTAGAAGGTAAACACTCTTTAAACAAAGCAAACCCGAATTATTAAATTTCGTATGCCAAGAGAATTACTGGTGTAATTGAGCCGGCTGTTGCTCCTCGGTTTTTGTCCTGTAACTCTTCTGCCTTCGTCGGGTCAAGTTATCTATACAGAATATGAGGAGGTGAGATTTACTGGACTAGCCGCCGAGGGATTAAGTTCGTGAAACGCTTGTCAATCAAGTACTCCATGTTGATTAGTACAACACCTCGCTATTCAGCTTCTCAACACTATCAGAAATCTATATTTCAGAAGTTTCTATAGTTTCAGAAGTTTTCCATCGTGGTAGACACAGTGTTGGTGACACAGTTCAAAAAAGGCTACCTCGTAACAAAGATCATATTTAATATAACATCAACTAAAGTAAAATCCTAAATTAAATTATAACATCATTCGACACGCTAGCGGTGAGAGTATGCGTATGCGAACAAGAGAGAGAACAGAAATAATCAATGTCCTTAAATATTGCAACCGACTGCTCGCTACTGGTTGATAGATGACATCACAAAGAGGGCGGATCAAATCTGCATGTAATTACAAGTTGAGATGCAACCAGATGCCGCGATGATAAGGCAGGTAATCCAGATCACGTCCAGGTCACCAATGTAACTCTTCGGACTATGTCGGGTCAAGTTAACTATACAACATATGAGGAAGTAAGGTTTACTGGTCTAGCCGCCGAGGAATTAAGTACATACAACGCTTGGCAATCAAGTACTCCACGTTGATTAGTACAACACCTCGCTACTCAGCTTCTCAACACTATCATAAATCTATATATCTTACAAGTTTCAGAAGTTTTCCATCGTGGTAGAAAAAGTGATGGTGACACAGTATAAAAAAGGCTACCTCATAACAGAAAACATATTTAATATAACATCAACTAAATTAAATTATAACATCGTTCGACACGTTAGCGGTGAGATGGTTCGAAAAAGAAAGAGAACAGAAGTAATCATCGCCCAACCGACTGCTCTCTATTGTTTGATAGATGACATCACAAAGAGGGCGGATCAAATCTGCATGCAATTACAACTTGAGATGCAGCCAGATGCCGGGATGATGCCACAGTCCTTTTGGCGAAATGTGGTTTCCTCTGGCGTCATATTGCTGGTCCCGCCTCATAACGCTGATACAACCGGAATATGGTGCACTGTGCGACACACTGCTCTCCGTACACCTCTTTCATCCTGCGATAACTTTGTGATCCCTTTCTGCGCGAAGAAATTGGATAACTGCTTTTAGTGCTGATCTGGAGGAATCCATCATGCAATGAATTGCAGAAACAACTGTCCAGAAATGAGATATTGACGCGAAGGCGTTAACTACGAAGGTGCAACTGTGAATACCACCACGCCATCTGTCGGTTAGCGCATTACTTAACTGGGATTTGATGCAACGCCGATACATCTTAGGTCTCCTTTTCATTCGGGTACACCTTATATAAAAACAGCTTGAGATACAGCCAGATGCCAGAATGATCCTTTTGAAGAAATGTGGTTTTGTCTGGTGTCATATTACTGGGTGGGTTGCTTCTCGGCAGCTCATCTGTTTCCATTGTGGCTTCGGCTTGGGCTGGATTTAGATCTTGTATGTCAAGAGAATTTAATACAAGATGAATAATTCATAAGTTTGAGCGCTCATCTATTTCTACTACTCATCATTAAAAAATGAATGAGCGTGATTTTAAAGAATGTAAGAATGAAACTGAACAGTATTTTAATGATAATCTTTAACGAAAGTGCAGCACTAACACACACCAACAATTGAAAATATTAAACAGATTTTGAATCTCAACACGAAAGAATGGGTTAGAGCAAAGTAAATCCACTCTAAAAGAAACTGTAATAGAGCCGAAATGGCCAAAGTACAAGAGGCATATAAAGCCATTAAGAGTCTTTAGATTTCTGACTTCTTTTTCCTTTGATATAGAACTAAGCAATAGTCTATACATTTCTCGAGTCATTAGTAAACAATATAAAGGTAAGAAATTATATTTTAGTTTAATACATTAATTCATACAATTGACAATAAAAAATCGTTAATTTATTATAATTTTATTATTAGAATTATGTTTTCATTTGCAATCGAAATTTAATTTACAGGTATCGGTAATAATATAAAAATATTACAATTGTAATAATATTATTTAGATAAATTTCAGTGCACATTATTCATGATTTCTTTCCTCTTAAATGTTTTAGGAACATTTAGACTGTGTTTTATAAACTGTGACTATGGGACGGAACGATGTGCTTGTGGCTTCAATGGATCACCGTTTTCCTTAGCTACTCTGCGTCATCATCTTGTATCTTCCTGCGTCTCATATCAAAATATTCAATCATGCTTTCATGGTATGCTGCTGTCATTGTTGGTGTATATCTATTTGTAAATATTTGTGTGTTGTTGTTTGAATGTAAAATAAAAATTTATCAAAAAAGCGGTGACTCATTCTTCACAAGTGAGCGTTAATTGAGAGAGAGAAAGCACAGCAAACATTTGTGACAACTGACTCCAAATGATTTGCTGTGTAAATATTCTTTGCATCAACTTGGGCACTCATTCTTCAAAAAACATCCACAAACACTTCTTCTTTATCACAGTTATAATGGTCTAGAGTCAGAGATTTGAGATATGCTTTTTCTGAGAAGGTTTCTTTCTTTTTGAAAATTTTGAGCTACAAACAACGTTTATGGCTTTCCAAACATTAGAGTTCATTGAAAAAATAATCTAAGTAGTGAAATGTTGAAAATCAATATGTAAAACAGATGTAAACTGTTTAAATATATCAATAAATTCTGACTGCAAAATATATTAATCATAAAGTCAATCTTTATTTTAACATTTTCATCTATAATTAAATAGATTTAATAGTTAAAAATATTAAATACGTTATATTTTTGTTTAATCAAGCATTTTAGGAAGTGCTTGAAATCAATAATTTTGAAAATGACCTGTGGTGTGGAAAGGCATTAATGAAACGAAACTTTTATATATAAATAAAATTGCTATGAACAGGAAAATTACCAGACAGAAGAGCTAAACCCTCACTCTGGTAAACACGATCGCTCTCCATTTAGCAGCAGTTCACAAAAATAATAAAAATAGAAAAGTAATCGAAACACACTTTTATTCGTTTGCTAAAAAGCATAAAATAATATATTTTTTTTAAAGATATCAAAGTCAAATTAACCAGAAATGCATGATGTGCTAAAAGAAATACTTTAAAAAATATGAATTTTATTTAACATTTATAATATATTAAAAATTTTAATGAAATGATTTGGAATTTACATTGTCATGAAGCTCACAAGGAGGTAGAAAAAAATACACAATAATATTAAAATGAAATAAAGTAATATAAAAAATAAAATAAAAGTATAGAGCATACGGCCACACAAGAACATAATAATATTAACAAATAGAAGAGAAACAATAGCATGCCGAATAACTCTGATGCAAAAATTAGTGAGGACGGTTTTGATAGAGAATTTGCCCATGGATTTAGAAAAATAGGAAAAGTCTTGCTAAAAATTAAATTACATTTATTAAGAACATTTCAAAGGAAAAAAGCATTGAGATGAGCAAATGTGTTTGTTCTTTTATGGACAGGCGTCCATTTGTAAAGATGGAACTTGTGGTTAGATAAAACTGATAACAACACTTTGAAGCTATGCAAAAGGGAAAAAAGTTGAGCATTAAAAAGCAGCTTTGGGAAGTATTTTAAAGCAATTTCGCATTAGAAAAGTCCCTTTTTTTAATAAGATAAAAGAATGCGGTTTCCTTTCAGAAAGATTTTGTCGCATAAGATAAAAGACGAAATAAAGGGAAAATTAAATTTAACATATTCCCTACTGACGAAAAGATTACAACGAGCCGAATTTGTTTACTTATTAGATTAGTAAAGCAAATCCCGTGTTTACATGTGGTCGAATAATTGGACGCAGAACAAACAAAAATTATTCTGACTTTCTCTCGTTCACAATATCTGAAGGTAGATAGAACAAGCTGTTTTAAAAATTCCACCTAATGGTAATTCTTAAAAAGCCTTAAGCCAACAAACTCTTTCTCAATTAATGTTAAACTTCGTTAGACTTCAAATCCCTTTAATTAAATTTAAACGAAAGAGAAAATGAAATTTATAGGAAAAAAAGACTTTGGAAAAGGCATGTGTTGCTGCTTTAACTGCAAAGTCGGAGCTAGATTCTGTCGAGGTTGTTTCGGCTAAGTCGTGAAGTTTTGGTTTGATACTAGAAGAATTATTCTCGTTTCAGAAACTGCTCTTATCTTTCTTTTCTGAGTTTACAAATGGTCCAACATCAGTTTTTATTTCCCTAATATTTGTCGATAATTTTAATGCATAATTAGAATTGCTATGTGAGACAGAAAACTCCGAAATTCGAATTAAAAATAGAAATGCAAAGAGCATGAATTTGTAAGTATGAACCATTTATAAAAGATATTTATTTAGGTCCAAAATCTGAAACGATAAAGGACTTATGGAATTGCATTTCTTGTGTTTGAAAACGAAATTAAAACTTGTCATCTTACTATAAAAACAGAGCATCTGTAATTATGGATGAGTATGGAAGATAAATCATTTCCTCACTTCGATATAAAAAACATAAATCACTCTATCCACAAACATAAATCACTAAAATCTAATCACTAATCATTAAATCACTAATCACTAATCACTAAATCACTAATCACTAAATCACTAATCACTAATCACTAAATCACTAATCACTAAATCACTAATCACTAATCACTAATCACCAATCACTAAATCACTAATCACTAAATCACTAATCACTTTAAAACACAAATCACTATATCCACAAACAGCGTGACCGAAAGACCGAAAAGCAGAAAAAAGATGGTAAATTTTCAGAATTGTAAGTCATGAATATTTTCTGGAACTTCTTTGTAACTGGTTTTGTGATTTGATTATAAAATGTAACAGATAATTTTGTTGATTTGTCTGATTGATGGTTTCGACAATTAAGGAGATGATTTTTGAGTATTTTGTAAAGCATAAGAACAGTTTATTTTATTGGTTTTGAGAATTATATGAAGAGAAGGGGATTGTAAGAAATTGAGTGACGGTTTACAGAGGTTTAAGCGGAGTTCGCGAGCTCGAAGTTTCTAATTCTTCAAATATTATTTTTTTGTTGAAAGCTAAGTGATTTAACAATTAAGAACTTTAGCTTTGATTGACTCGTAGTAGTTTTTATCTCCTTAATAGTTGAAAGAGAAATTAACTTAACTATTTATAGATTAGTATAATTATAGTATCGTTGGAAAAATTTGCAATAAAAATGGTTTGTATTTTTGATAATGAGATAATAAAAAGAAACGATGAATAATAATAAATGCAGTAAACTAATGTTGTGAAGACTAATTTTAAAAGTTGTTACAAGCTTTTCAATTTAGTTTTGCTATGTAAGCCTGTCCAAATGGGGAGATTAAAAGATGATTGCAATCCAAGAGTAGCTTAATAGACAAATTTGGCTTTGAGGGAGATGTTATTTAAACCAATTTCATGACAAGAAATTGTTTTATTAAGCATCGCTAGGGTTAGTAGCTACTGTCTCATACGATGAATATGTTTTATATTCTGTAGGAAAATATAAAATAAGAGATATTTATTCATCCCATCACCAGTAGTATTTTATCCACACACACTTCAACGGCTGTTTAATAGATTTTCTGCAGAAAATCGATGGCTATTTTTGACCTCTATTTAAATGAAAATGGTGCCATCTGGTTTAAATACATTTACAACGAAGCGTATCTTTATTGATATGCTACGCTAGAATAGTTTCTTCCGCCAAACTATTTAGAATTTTTGAGATGCAGTTTCTTCGCTGCCCGAGGCAAGAGGGTTAAAAAAGCTTCATCATTCGCATATTATACCACTTTTGTAATACTTTCGATTTTCTGTGGATGCTTAGTATTGTAGACTGGAGACCATGCAACTCATTTAATGTGTACTTACTCTACCAAGGAAGTTGTTCAACTAACTGAACAATATCATCCACACAATCCTTCAGCTCAAGAATTTGGATATTTTTGAACTAGTTTAGTTATGAAAAAGAGGCAATTATGTACCTATTTATGTAGTTTAGAAACTTGTGATGAACTGCGTATTAGACAGAGGAATATTTTGGACAGAAGATAGTAATAAAATTCTCCACTAATAAAAAATACATTAATAATATACATTTATTGATACATTCAGTTTTCTGTCTTAATTCTCCTACTCACATACAACCATCTTTAGTTATTTTGGCAAATTCTTTAAACTTTAACATTTAATTATGTTTGATCAAGTATATGTTAATGGGAAGAATACGAATAATATGCTCTATATATCTTCAATGCAAGTAATAAAATTTTAATATTGTGCTATATTTGTAGGATACCATGAAGAATCTTGAGCCTTTTTTTTATAAAAATAATATATTTATTGACAATTTCCACAGCACAGACATTTTACACGAACACACACATTACATTAATTCCACATCGAATTTCAGCTTAACAACATTTCCTCTTCGTCGTTGATAGGCAACGTTCGCTCAGTCAAAAATATCGTTGCCACTCTACTTTTATAACCTCTAATAAAGAAATGAAACCAAACGATTTTTTAATGAATTTCTTTTACGGCCAAACGATATTTTTAAATTAATTTCCTTTATGCACAAACGATATTTTTAAATTAATACCTTTATGCACAAACGATATTTTTAAATTAATACCTTTATGCACAAACGATATTTTTATCTGATTAATTTCTTTTCTTTAAATATTTTAATAATTTTACAAATATATATTTTTATTGGTTACAAATATTACAATGTCTATAGTTACTATGATACCTTAAGCAAGGCAGAGCATTGATTCGCATTATAGAACATATAAGATAACTATTTTTGTCTGTATCCATAACTCATCCCACCCAAACGTACACCGCAGGGTTTAAGGCCTGCAACAGGACGGAGCAGAGAGCAAAAACGCAGCAGAAAGGTCATAATGGCTGCCCATTCCCAGGCAGGGAGAGCAAGAGACTTTTATTTCACTTTGATCATCCAAAAACTAGGGGGTAATTAATTGCGAAGAAATCTTTTATATACAACTACTCATCTGGTCTATGGAGAGAAAAAAAATAGAAATTCAGTAATTATCTTCATCACTTGCTCCCTTAACTCTATGAGCCCTACACCGCCTCAAAACGCCCCATCCAACAGAGACCGAACTCAGGCGGTTTCGGGCGCCTGAGAGAATTTTACGGGAGAAAAGTTCACCCTTTCTTCGTGTACAAATGATCGCCCAAACTTGGTTGTCCTCCTCCTGGAATTTCTGTAAAGAAAGGAAGGATTTCATTCTGTTTTCGTGAACGAAAATTTACTTCAGTTTTTGAGGTACTGGAATTCTCACTCTAGCCGGGCTCAGAGAGTTAAAGGATATATAAATGCGAGTAGTCTAGAATAGTTTATTCAAAAGTAATCAGTGGAGTCATTTCATATCGAAAAAGGAGAAGAATCTTAATAACACACTACATGTCTGTATTTAAAACTCTCATGGTTTATTTCATTAAAAAATGCATTATATGACATGTAAAAATTGATAGAAAAAATTACATTTTAAATAAATGAACAGGAAGAGAATGAAACTTCAAGATTGTTTGAAAAGGAAAA
>BGPR01000533.1:9402-37159 GCA_013235015.1 Araneus ventricosus
TAAAGGGTGAAATTTTGTATTTGGACAAAAGATACATAATTCTCTGATCATTTCAACAGAAAAGCAGAATCTAACAACAACAACTGAACAAATAAAAAAATTTTCTTAGATATATTTTTGAAAGCAAATGGGAAATATTTCTGTTTATTTCCGAAATTTTGCTTTCCTATTTTTCTTCCTGTAAAGCAAAAAGAATAATAAAATCCGGTAGTGAGTTAAACACATCTCTTAACGTCTTGACAGTTTATACTAAACAATGCAAAAAATGCATAAATATTTCCTGTTAAATTTAAAACTTGAAATATTAGGTATGTTTTAATGAAGTTAAAGAATTTCAATCTAGTGATTTCTAGTAATGGAAACTCTTTGATGCAAAATATAACTTCCTTTGTTAAAGGATCTGAAATATTAGATAATTTTAATCTATTTAAAGCCATTAAATTTAAATAAATAAATATTTATTGCTAAGTCTTCAAATTATTTCATATAAGAACCTTGAGTACGAAAAGTCAATGCTCACAGACAATGTTTATCATATATAAACAGCGGTTTGCGAAATCTCATATAAATTCTTCTTTAGAATTAATAATTATATCTAAATCCTTAAATTATTTTATAAAAGTATCTTCGGGCATAAAAAAAATCAATATCAACAATCATTACCAATAAATAAAGACTGCCTTATATAAACCCCGCTTTTCAGAAACCTCAACTTCATCAATACGTTAAAATCGAATAACAAAATAGAAAGCCTTTCCGAAGAGATAAACAAGATTAAATAATATCAGGCGGACTTCCAGCCCCTGCTTAACTAAACAGTTGATATATCTTACCCAACAAGCGCAAAAGTTAATGCACTTAGAAAGATTTTGATAAGATATAATATCCAAACCACATGTGCAGCAATAGAATATTCAACTCTTTCCCCTGAAAATGCATCGATAAAAGAAAAATTATTACTCCAAATGGTATGACTAACGGATTTACTTTAACGCCAGCATCTTTAAAACAAACACTGCACGCAAGATTGATTTTTATTCTGCAGGCCCTTTTCCGGAACGAAATATTTCGAGTACTACATTTTCCTGCTCTTTGGAAGAATATATTCATATCAAATATTGACTTAAACACCGCCGAAAAGATTACTCAAAATTCTCTTGCTGCTATGCTTGATCGATTTCGCCTTGGCTGTTGTTGGATTAACTAGTAGGAAGTCAACCTAGAGTGATTAAGAGGTCATATGACCTTTGATTGTTGAAGTCAAACACGTTGAGATTTTCAATCAGTGTTCCCGCAGGGTGTCCTGACCTTTTGATCTCGAACACCGTGAATGTTTGTCGAACATTTTGACCTCTGAGGCGTTTTTCGGATTTGGACTGGTGACGTCATCCTCGGTGGGCTGAATTCATTCATTATCAATGCCTTATCGTGTTTTCCGTGAAGTTGTGTTTGTTGCAAGAAGTGGCATGGGCCTCTTGAAAACATTTGTGGAAACCCTTGAAGTATTTAAGAATTCGGATTTGCTCGTGTTTTTGTGTATTACGTAAGGGTTTTGCGTTGAACAACAATGAAAATAAAGTTTTAATGAGTTTCTGAAATAAAATTATCGTAATTTTCACATTCTGTTGGAAAATTTAAAGCTACTAAGGGAGAAAAAAAATTTTTGCAAGTTTTTTCCTTACTTTCTCGTATACGTAGTACGCATAGCAAAAATATTGTGACTATCAGAATACCTGTCATTTGAGATCGATGAATTTATATATTTTAGACCTCTCTGAGTCCGAAAGAAAAAAAAACATTTTTGAAAAGTTACTTCTTTGTCTGTCCATGTACATGTGAACACTTGAATTTAATAGTTAAGAGAGAGAACCACCAATTATTTTTGAATAATAGGAATCGACATCTCTTAAAATTTTTGTTAAATTTAAGTAGCTGACGAGGATAGGAGGGAGGATGTATTTCAATATACACTCTATCCCAAAAGTTTATAGAATGTAGTAAAATATATGTTTTAGCAAAACGGAAATGCATACAAACACCAATTACAAATATGTTTATTCAAACCATATGCGACTTGCATTTAACGAACTATTTAGAAAAAATAACAATTTTTATTTCAATTATATAGCAAAATGGAAATATTAGGTGTCCCAAAAGTTTATAGAATATATGACATTTCAACAAAAGGTGCTCAATACAATGTTCTTAATAGTTTAAAGTCTTTCCATTTCTCAGTATGACAATATATACGTTTAATATGTTTTTCCATCGACATAAATAAGGTTGGTAATATCTCTGGTTCCAAGTTGTACCATACACTTTCAATGGCTGTCTTCAAGGCATTCATTGAATAAAATTGCCTTCCATTCTCATATACCTTCCGAGACATAATGCCCCACACATTTTCAATTGGGTTTAGATCAGGGCTCATCGGTGGTCACTCAAGAACAGTAACATTTTTCGACTCTAAATCATTTTTCGTAGCATTGGAGGTATGGATGGGAGCATCATCTTGCTGATATTTCCAATTTCATCCCCCTAGGTTTTTTGCAAATGGCATAAGATGATTTTCTAGTGTTTCTATGTATTTAGGAGAATTCTGTCGGCCATCTAAAAAGGCCAACCCACTTGACCGTTGAAACTGAAAGCCGCCCACACCATCACAGATCCACCACCACTTTGCCTACTGAAAAAGCTCCTGGGCTCTTTTCGTAAATCATGTCAATATTTTATATTCCCTTTAGGTCCATCGAAATTCCATGTTTTTCATCACTGAAATGGACAGCCATCCATTTATCACCATATGACATGATTACGAGCCCATTGTAATCTCTTACTAATGTGAAGCTTTGAGAGTGGTAGTCGGCGAGCCATTTTTGCGTGGATCATATAACCAGATTCTATAATTCATATATGAACAGTGTTCTTTTAGATTTGCAACCGGGAAGCCCCAGTAATTTCGCGAACCGACATTTTCTGACTTGAAAGCCATTCTTTGTATCCGTCTATCACTGCGAATATCCGTCACACGTGGTCTTCCCGAACGAGGTTTTGGCTCATATGGCGTCTTACGAGTTAATACAAGATAAATCATGATTTTAGAACGATTTAAAAGTTTAAATATTTCCTTAACAGTCTTACAGAGCAATTTAAAATGCAGAATTTTACTCACTTCTTCATTGGAGAGCTGCTATGCTTTAAGCATCTTGAAACGCACAACAAACGAATACTTTCCTTTTCTTACAACGTATTTATTAGGCTCCAGATCGACGTCATGATTACCGATACCATATTTGCATAAAATTGCATTTGTCTATAAACTTTTGGGACAGGTTATTTCAGTTTATTCTACGATTTAAAAATTGGCATCAAATATACGGGGTAGAACCGCTGTTTTTTCAATTTAACAGACATAACATATCTATACAGTAAGTTACATCGAAATATATCATATACAACAAAAAATATAGGCAAAATACAAGATTCTATAAACTTTTGGGACAGAGTGTACAGTAATATTAAATTTGAAATCAAAGGTCGCGGGGAACTATTGCAATGAATCATTTGACTTTCTAATTATCGTAATAAAATAATCCAAAAAATAGCGCAAGTAGAATTATCTATGAACCAAAGAAGAGTATTACAATAAAAGTGTTGTAATTATTATTAAGTGCTACTCAAACTTTTAAAAATGGTTTGAATATTTTTTTTGAAGTTAGAAAATATTTTAAAATTTATTAATATTGTCTTAAATTAAAATCATAATAATACACTAAAATGTTTAATAAATATCATCAGAAAGTAGACGCATGCGATTATAATGTGTAGCTAAAGTAGTTTATCGCATTTGATTCAATATTCGATTGTAAATCGATTTGGAAAGGTTCCTTGAAAGGCTATTAAAGAAGTTTTACTGCATATTGTTTTAAATTATTTTAATTAATTTCAAAGGCACCCATCATGCCTAAAACGATTTTGCATTTAGGATAAATTCATGTATCTAAGACTTAGTTCAAATAATCTGATCTCTAAAGTTTCAAACTTCATACAAAACTTTTCCTCTCGTCTATTTGGACAGCAAATATTTATTTTCCGTAAAGTTCCAAGAGCTTCAACACTCCGTCAATCCTTAAATCCTGTCATCCGAAAAACATCCCAAAGAAAAAAAGAAGATCCCCTCTATTTCATCATAAGTGGCAGTCTGTTTCCACTCAACAGCAAAATCCTTTTCCCCTCTATCGCCAAAATTTAACTCTCCAAGCAAGAGGTCAAATCCCAGAGGCTGTATCCATCAGCCACGTTGTCGAAATATTAAAAGGCGAGAATTTCATCCACTCTGCTATTATTTTATTTTTTATTATGTTCCCTCCTCCGATTTCTTTACTTGGCTTCATTTTTATTATCTCTTTCTGTCACCGGCCGCTTTCTTCAGTTAAATCAGCCGCATCGCTGGAGTGGATGATAGCTGAGGAAATCTGCTGGCGAAAATTGGGCGATGCTGAGAGTGTTTAGCTGTTTCGCTTCAAGTGCTGGATGTAGCATAAAAGGAGACATCTGCCGAGATGGTTTTTGGAAAGAAGTGAAACAGTTAGTTTTGAGAGGGTTTGTATACACTGGGAATCATATATCTCTGGTCGAGGTTTTTAAAGTCCTCGCAGTCGGAAACAGGATGAGCAATATCAATAGTTGGAAGCTAGTGGGAGTTGAGTGTTTAGTTGTGAGATGTCTCGTTTTTGTGGAATTTGTTTTAAGCGGCAAATGAAATTGCATAAAGTAGCTCTGTCTCGATAAGGCTTGACGAAAATGACAAATTTTGGCAGAGCCTAAATTGAAATATAAGAATTTTTTTTAAGAATTGACTCCTATTATTGATTTTATATATTTAAGGAGAAAGTAACTAAAAATTAAAATAGTCTGTCGAACTAATGTGATATAACTTTAATGGACTTTATTTCTTATTCATTTTTAGCTTTCGTTATCGAGATTTTGAGCCTGTTATTTTGCAAATGTATATATATATATATATATATATTTGCGCAAGTTTGGTTTCTTTACATCGGCGGAAGTTTGGGTTGTTTACATCGATTAGACAAATGAATAAATGTCTCCTTAATAAGTCCTTTTCATTTAAAAGGTTGAGAAATGGGCTATTTCATCTCTCAATTACTCACATTATTTGAGTTTTAAAAAACATACGTGACTACCCAGAGAAAAATTTTGTGCCTTTCTTGACTAAATTGTAACTGGAGTGAGTCTGTATACATGTGTAAAGCTTTCTGAGCAACATTTCGTTTAAAAGAGTGCATGTTTAAGATTTTTGTGAAAAAAGCAAAAATTTTGAAAAAAACTATTTTATCAATTTTAAAAAGTTAAAAGTAAATAATTATTGTGAGTTTTAATTTTGAAGGGCGAATATGAACATCTTTCAAGCCATTTTTCACCTTAAACTGTCCTTTTGTAACTAAAAGGTTGTGTAATAGGTTATATCGTCTGTCGACAACTCAAATTTTATGTGGTTTAAAATATAAATGGCTACCCAGAGAAAAGATTGTGTCTTTCCTGACTAAATAATAATTGGATTGATAATGCATATCAGTGGGGAAGCTATGCTTAGCAACATTTCATTAAAAAGAGTGCATTTTTAAAATTTTGGTTAAGAAAGCAACAATTTTGGAAACTTTGAAAAAGGATATCAATTTTAAAAAGCTAAAAGTAACTAATTATTATGTGTTTTATTTTTTAATACCTAATATGAACATATTGTAATCCACTTTCCTCCCTATTATGTCAATTTTTTAGCTAAAAGGCTGTGAAATGGGATATATCATCTTTTTTGTGGAAAAGGCAACATTTTTGAAGATTTTGATAAAAGGCTATCTTATCAATTCTAAAAAGTTAAAAATACATAATTATTGTGGTTTCAATTTTGAATAGTTAATATGGAAATTTTTTAAACCACTTTTCTGTTTAAATTGTCCTTTTTTAGGTAAATGATGACAAAATAGGTCATCTCTCGACAACTTAAATTTTCCGAGGTTTAACTCATAACTACCCAGAGAGAAAAGTTACGTCTTTCTTGGCTAAATAATAATTGGAGTGAGCGTGTAACACGTGGAGAAACTTTTCTCAATAACATTTCATTGAAAATAGGGCATGTTTAAAATTTTGGTGGAATGAAGTTATGGCAAAAAATAAACTGTTCAAGATATTATCCAAGAAGTTTTAAATGCCGATTTGTATGCCAAGAGGTTTTAAATGACCGATTTCTAATTGATGTAAAAGATTTTATTTTTAATCATCTTAGAATTATATATATTAGCATTCAAATTTCTTTCTAACATTTACATGTATGTCTCTGCACTACCAGAAGATATTAATTTTAAAAATTGATGAAAAATTAATTTTGAGAGTTCATGCAATTTCAAATAATTGAAATTTACTTTTAGTAATTAATGTACTTATAATTTCTTATTACTACCAGAAACGCATAGCTGTATGGCGGGAGAGCGATCAGGGGGTAACCCCTCGTGTCATCCAAAACAAAAAAAAATCTTAAAATATGTTATTAGTTAGAGTATTGACATATATTTTGCTTTCTTAAATAATTATTATAATAAAGTGGATTGTTTATTATTCTCATTGATTAGTCATAATTAACTTGCACATCAGTTTTTTTGCCCAGTAGCAAGAAGAGATGGCGCCGGGACAAAACAAGGTTCGTGCCCTCCCTTGTAATCCCTAAAATTTTCTTGGGTCGACACCCCTCTCCAAGCTCCACTCCACGCCAACGGGAGAAGGTTTGACCTAGATGGATAGAATATACACCAAACCGGGATAGGAAACTAGTTTCGAATCCGCGTTCGTCGGATCCCGAAGCCGATTCTCTGCCATAAGGCCATCGTTGTCCCGATGGAAAAAATCTTAACTAATTGAAGAAGGAAAAAATGGAGCGAGGTGAAATTTTTCCCCTCATAATAATTCTCTTACGATTGAAGATAGAGAGATAATCCAAATTAGGGAAATTGTCTTTTTTGTACTGAAAGATTTCCGATAACTGCAACAGCTTGAAAGTTAAGGGCGGAAATCTAATTTTCAACCCGTCATTTCAATTGCTTTCTAACCCTTCCTAAGGCCTTGGGAAATATACTTCCCACCAAATTAACAAGTTTTTAAATGCAGTTCTTGAGGTTGGCGTAAGTTTTGCAAATGTTTCGATGAAACAAAAACCTAGATGTTCCCACTTCTGAAACCGTAATGAAGTGTCTTGACTTGGTAATTAATTATTAATTAATAAAATTAATTAAGAAAAATTAACGTCACTCAATAAGCTAAAATAATTTATTTTCTTAAATTATTATTATTCCCAAAGTTATGTTATTATTAGTATTTTATTATACTAGAAAAAAGTGGCATTTTAAAAGGTTAACTTATGGTTCTGACGCCATGTTTGAAAGCTCTAATCAGTTGTATTCTCTTCCACCATTAAAGCTCCGTTTCTTATGAAAAGTTAAGGGCGGTAATAGCGGAGGAGTGGTGAAATTTTCTTTCTCTTATATTTCCGGACAAAAGGAATCTACCTTCGCCATCAGGCTTTCTTTTATATATAAATGGGTTATGCTTATTTAATTCCAAATATATAAATTGTCCGCCCACATAATTTTCTAAAATGGGATTAACATGATCTTCAGATTCTTCCACCAACCGTAAATCCCCTAATAGATTAGACTATACTGATTTTTACGAGAAAGTTCTTTATCTTGCTAACCTCTAGCATCAGCTTTCTGCATAAAAGCTTCGAAGCCATTTCCGATGCAACCTGTGTTTGCCTATCGCGCATAATGCATCGAGTTACTTCGCCTTCTGCGCTCTGATGTACGAAGACGGTGCGGTAAGGAGCCATAAATTCGTCATGCTGCTCTTGCCCAACACGAGAGCGATCTGTAGCAAGCGGATTTATCGATTCGCCTCGCAACCTGGCTTCTACGAGAATCCGATAATAAGAGATACATAGAGAGCGAGAGTTGGATCATCTGGATAATGGATGAGCGAGGATGGAGTATTGAGCCTATTTGCAATATTGCAGAGAATTAGAGAAATTTTGCACCCGATGCGCTCAGGGTTCGAGTATCGGAGGAAGTTGGGGAATAATGAACTCCGTATCGCGTAAGATTTGGCGTTATGAACCCGCCATTGATCAAAATCTTTGTTTGAAATGGGAAAAAAGTTTTATTTACACAAGTTGTGCTGATACATAGAATTAATGACACATTAAATTTCATTTTAAAATTATGGATTTCAAATTCATTGATATATTAAATAATCGTAGACAATGGCTAGAGTACTCAAGTCCTCTATGGAAATCTTCCAATATAGACGTAAGGATCGCTGTTGCCGGTGGAACAATTTCATCTTCCAGGCAAACCCGAGGCCAGATTCTTCGGAAGATCCTCAATTCTTGTACACTCAATTTGAGTCAAACAGCTTCCCATTGTTGTGGTGCGGAAGTTCCTCATAATGTGCCGTTCAGGTGTCTTCTAATAAGGTATATCAAAATTAAAAAGAGGAACCGCGGATATAAATGACTGCTAAATAAAACTGGTTATTATTTTGAGCTTTGCTTTATGTTTACGTTAGTTTTGTTTTGTGCACAAGATTCTTTGGGATTTTTTTATTACTATTGAGGTTATTTCACATTACGTCAAATTCACTCAGCAATCGTCACAGCACATGCAAACTAATCGCACGGTGGTACGCTGTGCTGTGACGTAATAATAAAAACAGCAAATGAAAAATTCACTAAGGATTTTAAACTTGATGTGCATCACGTGATCATGAAATGATCCTATTGTTTTCTTCTTAAATGATCTGTTGAGAAAGGAAAGCGATTCTTTAAATTTTGGAATACTGATATACAGTGCGACTGAAAAATAATTCAGTACCAGATTAGGTTCTTGAACAGTTCCACCAAACATCTTATAAGGCATTCTCAAAATTTTAGGGCATGCTTGGCTAAAAGAAAAGGGTTACAAAATTGATGGAGCTAAGTTTGGTTATTTTAAAGAGTTTTCAAGCCGTAACAATCTTCGGTAACGAGATTTCTTTATTTTTCATGCAAATGAAACGAGCATCTAGCCTTTCAATACCGAAATGAAAAAGCTACTGTAGATGAACACTGGATCAGTCGTTATCCTGGACTAAATCAGAAGTATGAGCATAGAACTTCTGCGATCATTTGTAATATTTTGAATTTTTGATGGGACTGCAAATAGACAGAATATTTTGTGCTGATATTTATGTAGGATCAGGAAAATTGAATGTCAGATGAATCTTTCAATTTTTCTCATTAAATATGTGTTTTTACGCTTTTTAAACGGTTTTCTAATTTGTCCAGATTTAAAATTATCAATTCAAAGTTCAAACCGTCCATCTGAATGACAATTTTATGTTTGAAAAATGTCAGTGCTCCCCTCCCCCTTAAAACTAGAATTGTTGTTATTAAGTTACTCTATATTATATTCCAGTAATAAGTTCAAAATAAATTTCTATACTATAATAATATTAATTACATGTCTCAGGTAAATTTATAATTTCTAGATATCTAATAATAATTCAAGAAATAACTGAATAAATGAAACTTATATCAAAAAACTAATTAAATCATGAGATATGTTAAAATGAGACTTATTTAGAATTAAACTTTTGGGACAAAATGTAAAGTTTCTAATACAGTGTTTTAAAAACCTTGTAATGGAAGTTTGAATGGCATCACGGTATGTTAAAACGAACTTTTGAAACACGGAGTCATGATCCATGCATTGACATAGGACATATTTCCAAAAAAGGCAACTACAACCTCCTCTTTGAACATTTGCTCTTTCTTCTATTACTTGTTATACAAGTGACAGCTAACATTCAGTTGAGAATGAATGAAATAGGATAATCAATGTCGTCGCTACAGGGTGCTTCTAAGACATTTTTCCAACTAAGAGGGTTTCCTTCTCTTTTATTTTTCTGTCTGCAAAATACATACCGTTTTTGTTGCGTTAATTTCAGAAGTTGAAATCAGAAATTTTGATCAGAACTTTTAACCCGCAATCGCTTAAATTAATTTAAAGCATAAATTTCAGCAAAATTCTTCTAAATTATGTTAAAAACACCAAGATTAAAATAACTGAGAAGTAGAATTTCATTCTCAAAAAAAAGAATGCTTTTTCAAATTGAAAAATAAAACAATCGAAAATTCTGTAGAAAGGCATTTAAAAATTTTTTAAAAGAGTTTTAAAATATAATCAAATATCAAAAAATAGCGATTATATGAAACTGGGGATACTTCCTAGTTTCAATTTTTTTAAATTTTATTTCTCGAATCTTTTTATCGTTAGCATCATAACAGGATGGGTTTTTAAGAATGAGAAATTTACTTATACTAAATTGATATCTCATTTAATTATAAAGTAAAAGATATTTCATGAAATCACCTTGGGCCAATTATCCCTAACTTTAGCGATACTTGAAGCTAGAGGTAGGTGTTTTGTGTTAAATTTCGTAGTACAGCAAACATGTTGAGTATACATTTTTGAACCTCTCCCCATTGACCTAATAAGTCCAAATTTGATAGAGATCTAAAAGTTTAGTGTCAAGAAGATATTACAAAAATTCATAATGATTCTTGTTGTGTTTTTTATGTATTGTCTCACAAACAAAAAATTGACAGCCGACCCGATGACCGGTATATTTCGAAATTAAACACAGATCTGCTATCAATTTTGTTGCTAAGAGCATGTATTAAAATTCATTCATCTAGCTCGCTGCATTTTTGGGTTATCGCTTTCACATGTGCACGATAGATCGACATAGTATGTATCGACCCGTTGATGCATTTTATCCAAAATCTGAAGCATATCTACAGTTCTAGCAATAAAATCGTGTACAAAATTTCATCTATCACACTTACAAGTGAATACAAATCAATATACAAACAGACAACTCGCATGTGCATTTCACCAAAAATTTGATATAAATCTGCAATTTTGGTGTGAGAACTAAAAACCAAATTTCATCCAGACAAACAGACTTAATTCCAAAACTGTCTGTCTTCGGACTCAGGGAGATCTAAAGCACGGAGATTCATCAAAATCGGGAGGTCGAATTATTGGACGATTACAATACTTTCACTTTGTATACGACAAAATGAAAATACCTTCTAAAATTTTCATCACCAACTTCAATTGCAAAAGTCAAAATTTGACATTTTCAAGGCATTCCTGTACCTACTAACAGGAAATCAAAAGAAGAAAACACCTCCAGCGACTTCTTTCCGAAATAATGTACTCCCTCGCAGTACTTTTAATGAAAAAGTTGCGCAAGGAGCAATATCTTCTCTCTGCAGAATAAGAAACCCTTCCTCCGACTGACGGAAGCCCAAATTAAAAAGAAAGTCCTTTTCAATCCTCTGACATCACTGCCCAAGGGTGGAGTGGAAAGTCGCTTTTGGGCGTTTGCATTTGCTATTGAAATAACGAGCCTTCTGTGGGGCCATTTGAATGCAAATGAGTTTTTCAGCTGGCTCAAATCTAGGTGACTCACTGGAGGGTTCGTCCCAGGCCTATCAGGAATGCACGGTTTCTGATTAAGTACAAGGTACTGATACTGTGGGTCAGCAATGGGATATTTGAGGGAAGCAGCTGATTTGAGTTGAGCCATCCCCACTGGTTTTTCAATCATTGAGTACCTATCTGGAATCCTACTTCGCAGATAAGTTACAAAGTACCTGTTTTTGAATTATTTTTGCTAAAGTTTGGGAACTTCTGAATAAATTTTGGAATTGTTTGTAATTAATATCGTATTGCCTTTTGTATCAATTATATGTATGTGATAAATTATTATCAAACTATCTAGTGAAAATTCTCCAATCGGCTTTCTTGTATACTTTCAAAATGTGGCTTGATCGTATACTGAAAAGAATCCAATTTCGGATATTTTTTCCTTCATGAACTGGATCCAAAATTTGTTACATATTTATAGTTTCAAGAAGGAATGTAACAGTGGTTTAGTCTCAAAATAAGCATTGCCAGGACGCTCTAAAAGCAGTGCCTGAATGCTCTAAAAGCACTGCTGGAATGCTCTAAAATCAGTGCCGGGATGTTCTAAAGACAGTGCCGGCATGCTCTAAAAGCAGTGCCGGCATGCTCTAAAAGCAGTGCCGGAACGCTCTAGCCTGGGTGACAAAAATCGCGCTGTTTTAACCCATTAACGACCGCACTACCTTTTGTTTAAAGGAAATGGACAAAAATTGTTCTTTAGACATATTGGAGTCTAATTAAGAAAAAAACAGTAACAGGCGAAAAAAATATTTATTTTTATAGAAAATACAAAATGTTGCGAAAAGGCAACATCAGGCAAAACCGATTACTTTTTGGATGCATGAAAATCTTTCAAACAATTGCTATGTAAGAGTACATTACATTTAATACAAATGCCATACGTGAGATCTATTTAAAAGAAAAATAGTCCGGAAAAAATGTCAATTTAAAAAATTTATTAAAGAAAAAGTTTCAATGAGAGCGAAACAGTTTTTTCCCTAGAGGCATAGAAGCTTTGTCTAATGTAATAAAAAAATTAATTTAAAAAAATACTTTATAGTAAAAGAAAAAAACATCATTTCACTGACATCCCTGGGATGTAACAAATATTCGACCAATATTCGGTTTTCGGCCCTTTTGCCGAATATTCATTCTGGTCGAATACTAAACAGATATTCGGCAGAATAAATTCAGAATAATATTTTTTTAATGTATTTATAAATTTATTTAACATAGCATATTGTAGAATTACATTTCGGTACATTTATTATAAAAAAACTAATAATATTTACTCAGTTTTAAGTTGCACAGTACAGAAGTGTATTTAATAATGATATATATAATCCATCGCGAAATATTTTCGGAATTTCAGTCTTTTCGTTATAACACTTAACTGAAATCAATTTTATTTCTAAGCAATGTGTGTATTTCTCTGAGGTGAAAATTGTTTCCACAATATAAACTTTTAAATTAGTGCTAACAGCTTTAACTAGAAAAGGTTATTTGAGTGTATTATAACATCCTAGTTGCTGACATTTGTTTTCGTAGAAAAAAAGCATTACATGCAAGAAACAAAAGAAGATACTAATCAGATAGGTTTGTTAAACTCCAAACTCCTCAAATACAAACTGAAAACAGTCGGTTTGAAAAATTTATTTTATCCAAGAGTATCCTATTTTGGTCTCAAAGTAAATAGTATAAACAAATGCTACTAAGCTATTCCAAGTTGCCCTTGAACAAATCCACAACACAGGAGCTAAACCCTGATAGATAAAAGCTTCAAAGAGGAAAGATACGGAGAAAAATCCTTCCCAAACACGGAAAGAAAAAGAAATAGAACGAAAATTCAAGTCTGGAGAAGAGAAAATGTTTGTAAATTAGATTTTAATCGGTGGAAGTCTAGGCACGTATTTATTTTGTAGCGGTTTCTTGTGTTTTATTTTTCCCGATCTCCTCCAGGCTATTTTATTTTCTGTTAAAGTTTCGAATCCAGATATTCGCTTTTCACTTCACTTTTCAGAGTTAAAAAAATCGTCTGATTTATTCAGTTCTTTTATTTATTGCTTTTCTCTTTCAAACTTTATTCTGTTTATTCTCTGGAATATATATTTACTTAAGAATGTTTTATTACTATTTTATTTTTTGAATTTCGATGGGTGATTTTTATCAGCTTTTTTTCCTATTTTAAAATAAGGTTGAAGCCGCCTATTTCATTTGACTTACTAGTAGCTATGATTTAGAATGGTAAATACATAACTTAGAAAACATTAAATTATATATGAAGATTAACTCGGCTTTAATATTTTAGGCGTAAAACGAAAGTGGTGAAGCAGTAAGGTTGTTTCTTAATCATAATTAAAAGAACTTTAGAAATCTTGTAAGTAGATATTTAAATTTATGTCTACATTTTAGACTGGTTTTTAAAATTTCTTTAGGAGTATAAAAAATAAAATGTATTTGATTTAATATCGCGTAAATCAAAAAAATATAGAAACTCTTTTTCGTCTACGAAATGAAAATTCTGTATTTTAAGATTATTCTCTTGTAAATGCGTGACGTGATGCAGAATTTGGAAACAATTTTATGGTTGAATATACCGGGTTACTACGAAGTCTCTTAAGTTTAAAAAAATTAATAAAAAGGCATTTGATGAAATATGCTAATAAATTTTGGCCCATGTCAATCGTTATGAAGGTTTGTGATCACATAACCTTTGTGTATTTCAAAGCCCCTGTTGAGAGAAAGGAGGTTGAATAAACAACAGAATAAATTTAATTATAAACAATCTTTAAAAACGCATTTTTTGTGTGCCAAACAGCAGAAATAATTTGATTCTAATTATTTTCTACTTTTTCATTTTGAGATACTTTTTTTTCAAACAATCTATTAGGCACCGTCATACGTATGTAATCAATATTTAATTTAATTAATGATTAACTGATAGTTAGTTCTGAAATTATTAAAATAGTGCATTCTCATCGAGGATTCAGAAGTGTAAAAAGTTTCGAAACTCTAACACATAAGGAAATGAATGAAAAATCGATTACAAAATTCCATGTTTACAAACACGAAATAAATCAAGTTAGATAAAAGTCTGTAAAAATGGCGAAAGTGCAACTCTTAAATGCACTTGAGTCAAATGATAAACGAATGTATGCTCTCTTTGTGCTTCTTTTTGTAGGTTTCTTTTTTAAGAAATCAGATATTGAACAAGGTTCTGGGACATTTATGTCCTGAAGCTAAAGATAACTGATGATATGCTACAGAGAACATAGCAAGAAATCGAGCATCGTCTTGATCCTCTTCGTACAAGTAACATAGCTGACATTGAGGTATATTATAATACTTTCCTCAGATTTATTTGTAGAAATTTATTTTGTGTTCTGAAGATGTGTGTGTGTGTGTGTGTGAAAAGATATTTTGCGTTCTGAAGATGTGAAAAGATATTTTGCATTCTTAACAAATTCTTGCAATTTTAAAGAGGCTTTGTGGACACCTTGTATATTTACAGGTACACGAAATTTTTCGGAAAGTAATTTGATTTCCAATTTTTTTATTTATTTCGCTTAAGAAATTTTTCATTATATTTGGAAATGATCTTCCAAATTCTACCTTAACACATTTGATTTATGAAAAAATCGATTATAGCAGTACCTTTGTAGATACTTATTTTAACCTATCAGAATGTGGAATTCTAATCATATCTTTGACGTTACTTTGTATCTTATACAAAGTTTTAACCTATCACAATGTGGAATTCTAATCATATCTTGAAGTTCCCTTTGTATGTTAAAGATATAAGAATGAATAATCGGCAAATCAAAGGTGATATCGCATGGTCCTTTCACCTTTGAGTCCTGCAGTTACGTCTTTGATCTGTCACCTACTTCAAGGTAGTGTAAACTTGTTGACTTGTCTTCGTCCTTTTGAATTTACACTTCTTAGAAGTTTAAGTTAGTTTACTCGTTCAAACCACCAAATCCATCAAAGGTTTTTCTACATAAAACTGCTTTGAAAAGGAATAAAGCAAATATGATGCTTTCATTTTGCAATCAGATCTCCAATTAAGAGCAGGAACTAAATCAATACATATTATTTCAGGTATTCTTTTTCGAAATTCCGAATCGAACGCCATGTCGTGACGGAGATCATCGTTAAACAGACCCTCACGTGCAGAACATTCGAACTGGAAGATGTTCGAAGTGGTCTTTTCCGGAACAGCATTTCGTTAATTTCGTTCCATCGAACGAACAAATTAGTATATCATCCGAAGGAGAAAGAAAAGAAAGAGATTCGGGTCATTATCTCAGTCATTACCATTAGTTGGATTCATTTCTCTTTGGGAAATTTTCCGGTTACTTAATCGATGGCGGAATTTGTTTTCATCGTAATCGCTGTGTTTTCGAGGTTGCGTCCGATAGGACGGTGTACGTCTTGTTGCGGGTTTATTATGGTTTCTGTAGGAAGAAGATTTTTATAAGAATGGAAAGCGGTTATCTTTCAATTCTTTTTCGATTGCTTTCGCTTAGTGTTAGGAGCATTATTGGATCGTTTAGAGGGAATTACGCACAAATAGCAATGCATTAGTTGAAAAATGCAGGTTATTTCGTGCTTAGTAATGATGAATGGAAATAAAGAATATTTTGAAAGAGTTGGAGTTTTATTTGTGATGTTCTATTGATGATATATGAGGAAGAAGTGTGCTTTATTTTTGAATTTTCGGCATTTATTTATTTAATTGAGAGTATAGACGTAGAACTGAACTACGATTTTGCATATTGGGAACTTTTTCCGTAATTTTCCATTCCAATTTGTCTTTATGCCACATTAATAAAGCTGGTTAATGTAACAAAGAATGTTTACGTTTGATGGAAATAAGCACAGTGTCGCAAGTGGGCAAGTGAAAATTTATTTCACCTCCATTACTTCACTATATGACCACTTCTCACCAGCTTTCACTATATTGCTTGAAGTTCAACTATCAGTATATTGGCTGCCGGCACGTTCATGGCTGTCTTTCGGGTCGGCGTGGGTTTCCTAGTATATTGTTTGAAGTTCAAGTATCAATATATTACTTGAATTTGTAGTATCAGTATCTTATTTTTATTTCAATTATCAGTATATAACGTATAATGACTTGGAAGTCCGTATACAACTATACACAAAGTTTTTAAAAAACAAATTTCGCCACTGCTATAGTTAGTGAAAACCCATATTGACAATAGATGAAAACCTTTAAAAGGTTTAAAAAATCACTGATAAATTTAACAACATTTAATTTTAAACACCTATGATCAATAATCTTTTCAATATTACACCACATTGTGCGAGCAAATCGTTTTTGTTTGATCTTTTAAGTTTTTTAATGGAATATCTCTTTAATTTTTTTAAAAAAATTCAAGTACATAGTTCTATTAACAGGCAAATTCATTAACAAACATAAAATAGCACTATCTTAGAAAATGTAATAATAATAATTTAAAGATCTAAGAAGTGCGAGCTTGTATTTTTTACATGCAACAGAAGCATTATTCCGACAAACAATTTTTCATAAAAAAAATATTACACATTAATGCACTTTTATTAGGAAAGACCAACAAGAACTATTCTAAGCGAGATTGCGATAATAATTATGATTTTGTAGCCTATGTTTGAAAAGCTGAAAATTAATATTCCTTCATTATACTTTTATATGCTTCTTTAGTTCTCTTGCCACGGGCAACATAAAAATGGCGTCTCATATATTTCAGGACATTCGTCTGGTTGCATTGTTAAAGAATTTCATATAAATAGCAAGCCACTTCTTTGCGAAATTTCGACTTATTCACAACGAAGAATAATTTCGGATAACATATTAATGGTTATCCAAAATAATCTTCGATTTCATGGAGAATTAATAAAAAATCGCCCTCAGTTGAAGGGACATTCTGCGATTTTTTTATTATCAGGCACATTTATATTTCGCAAATTTTCTGTTAGATATTTGGACAGATTTATTTCAAACCAATACAAAGCTTAAGAATGAGCGCAAAGAAAAATTTTCAACGATTCGATTTTCTTTTACCAAGACGAATTCAAATTTTATTACTACCTTTGATCACTAGCAGCATGCTTCAAATCATTCAGTACTATAAAATCATTTCCTCCATCTCTGTACAGACCTTTTAAAAAATGAATTCGTTTTTCATCATTTTCTATAAAATCGCTTTTTACTGTGCCTTAAAAATCATTTTTCAACCAATCGGTTGAAAAGAGGATGGAAAAAAAATCCTCACCGTGGCATATCCATCTTCCTGAACGGACAACATAATAGAATCCGACCAACCCTCCCAACTCAACTCGCCCATCATCCAAGACACGAAAATCTTATCTCTTCTGCGATATGGAAACATTTCCTCCAATGCGATCTTGTAGAAAACGTTACAACAACGTTTAACTTCCAACCAAATGGAGGAAAGTTGGGGGGCAGGCAAGGTGGTTGAAGGGGAGGGGATAAGATAACGCGTGGGAACGGCAACACATGATATCTCCCTCATCCCTGTTTGTTGAGATAGAAAGCAACTTGGGCATAATGTAACGACGTTTTCGGCTCTGGACCTTCTGGTGGTTTTCCTGGAGGCTGTCTTCGAGTCGATGGTTGGGGTCTGATATAGCTTCTGTTTGAGGTTTTTGTCTTAAGAGGTGGGTGGCTACCCTCTTCTGGGGGGTGAGAGGGGAAGTTATGGGCATCTTCTTTGAGGGAAGGTTTCGGGGGTGGTCGTGAGAAATTACTCACGTTCGTCAGTGTAAGTAGTTTTTACATCATATTTATATTATTTTAAGTCGAAAAATGAAATGAACTTCGTACAAGCTGAAATAAGTAAACTTATTATTTCATTGGCAAAATTTCTGATTTGTGATGATAGTCTTCTCAAACTCGGAATAATTCCACAAATGTTAATTAATTAACCCCTTCTTGGGCTCAACCAAATTACCCTGGGTTCTAGCTATAGAGTTAACATAAATCAGTGCTTTAAGCGGTTAAATGCAAATGCATCTATATAAAAGAAGCATTAGTATTGCAAACATACAAAAGCATAACAAAATAGTATGAACTGACCTGTCCAGAGCACTATAGTGCAAAGGCAGGAAAAAAAATCATTGTTTATATAAGAAAATCAACTCCAAGTGGTACTCCATTTAAAATACGAGGAAATAAATAACGTATAAAAAAAGAGTAAAAATTAAGGAAGGAAATCTTTGGTAAAAATTCTCAATTTTTTGCATTAGAACTTTTTACATGATATGCCTTAGATTGGATCTGGGTGTTTTTGATAGTTGTTAGTATCCACTACAATCCTATGTTACATCCAATTCATGCATAAAAAAGCATTTATATCAATAGAATTTCACCCATTTCTTAAAAATTCTCCAGTTGTTAATTTTCACAAATGCTTTTGTTTTATATCCATCATGATATGAAGTGGTTGAGTGAACATTCCAAAGAACAGACCAAACCAAGTGCACAATTAATATTCAGATCCTCTTTTTTTCTTTTTTAACTTTTTATTTATTTATTATTATTATTGTATTTCTTGGGTCCCAATTTTCCTTTTATTTCAAAACTCTTCTTACTATGAAATGTTTCTTTTAGCATAAATGAAACTTTTCCTTTCCTCTTTACTATGTAAAAATATTAGTTCTATTTAAATTCAATTTAATTATGGTGTCGAGATGTAAGGTTCTCTTGAATCAGTGGGAATCCGAAAATTCCATCTGTTGCCTCAATATTTGATGTTCTTACAACTATAACAGTTCAGTAAAAAAGCCATTTATTTTATAGAAATGAAGTCTGGTTTAACAGTAAAAAGTTAGTTCGTGTGGTGCTAATGTTTTTATTAATTTAATTTATTACCTAGATCCTTTAATTGAAAAATATAGTCGTCGAATATTTGCTTATGGAACGCATTTTCTTTAAATTCTGTAACAATAGAAAGCCCCTCAAAAGTTATTGCAAATGGGAGTTTTCTAATATTCTACTTTATCGTTTGCCCTAGAAAAAGTTCTGGCTGTATATTAACATTTTGGAAGCGGGAAGAATCACCCAACATTAAAATTTTAATCCAAGAATTTGATTTTGTACCAGTTTAGATAATTTGGACATGTTAATAGATGTCTGCAGAATACGTTAACTTTTTTCTTTAGTTGTACATATCTTAAGTACAGTGTGGAAATAGGTTATTATGCATAATAACCGGATTTTTAAGTAGTTATTATGCATAATAACTGGGTATTTTATGCGGTTATTATACCAGATTACAGAGGTGATTATGTATAATAACCGATTTCCCACACGGACCATAACATATACATCGTCTCGAGTGAGCACAGTTACGGTTTGTCTTTTTTTCTAGCTTTCATCCAATTTCTATATCACACACTGCTAATTTATGTTCCAACATTCAGGAAGTTTCTGTTTTTATTAAATTGAGCAGTTATTAATTTGCAAAATAATTGTGTATCATTCAAAGTATGCTGAGAAGTAGCCGAACGAACATTCAATCAATAGGCTAAAGCAAATGAAAATTTAATATAGTATCATTGTAATTAAATTGGCATTTATTTAAATGGCGCCAAAATGCCATCTAATGATAGACAAATGAAATCAGTTCAAGAATATCATAATTCTAATGTTTCGAATAGTTTACCAAGGACCATTAATTATAAAAACAGTATGTACCGTATGTTTGTTTCTAGGATTCACATTATTCGTTTAAATTTTATAAATTTAACGGAAATCAGCTAACAGTGCCTGCAAATGACAGTTTTCTAATCTTCCGCTTTGTTGCTTGTGAGCGCAACGATCTGGCCGTATGCCAATTTATGTTCGAATAAAGAACACTCACTGTCAACAAACACGTTTTCCCGCGTAGAATTTAATATTATATTCTCATAAATATTGTCTCACTGCGGTTTATTAAAACATAATTCGTTATTTCTCTCATTTAGGAATTGGGATAGGAGAAAGATGAATCAACAGCTTCTAATATATTTTAGGGAAATTAAATATTGGGTTAAAATATGACAGGATAGGATCCTTTCACTCGGAATCAACTCACATAAACAGGGACTTTATTGCGCATTTCGCTTGGACTAATTCTATAAACGAGCCAAATTGATTTTAAATATATATGGATTTTTTTTTTTTGAAATAAGCATTTGTAGTTCTACATATAGCTTCTTATTACGATATCTTAAACATATTTTCATACATTTTAAAATACTTTAAAATACAAAGATGATTTACTTTTGTTGGTATCAATTCACCACTTATTTGACTTCTATTTTTATTAAATTTTGTGGAAAATTTATCTTTGTTCTGAAATAAAAAGTTATGAGAATTAAACGAAATTGAGTATGGTAATAAGAAAATGTAAACAATTTAATTCAATTGAGTTAAAATGCAAGCTCTTTTTCTAAATCTTCACAGTCTGGAAATTCAATATCTAATATGATTCAAAAGATTTTATAAGGAAAAGTTTTAAAAGTATTTTTAAATACATCATATTTTAGAATAATATTAACGTTAGATATGTTTTATAGATGAGCCCATTGATATAAAGCGTTGTACAATAAAGGGAAATCAATCAAATTCTAGAGGTAGTGTTCCAGTAATGCAATGCATTGGAGGTGACGTCACTCAAATATGTAAATAACATAAACGCTAGTGTCATTTAGAAACAAACTATTTGTTGTCTTTCACAGCAATTTGCACAAGATAATCTACGATATTTTCATGACATTGTGCATCACTGCGAATATTGAACAGTAATGTAAAATATCTTTGTGCTACTAGAAGTTACGTTATTACGTCACTTTCTTTTTCCTTCTGCAAGATGTGCAATGTATTCAAAAGGAAACTGAATTGAGTAGTTGATTTGTATCATGTGAGCATGATTTAATTTGAATTTATTTCTGAAATTTACGTTCTGTTTTGAAGTTACATGTAGATATTTTGTAACTCGTCTTACAAATTTGAACCATGGTTAGACGACGGGACAACAGCTGTACCGATATCCCCTCATCAAATTCAATATGGTTAATTTGATTATTCTACATTTTTTTTAGAAAATCGTATTGGTGAAAGCACTCGTTCTCACGCGATATTTTATTAAAATAAATAAGTTCATTTGTCAGTTGTAAGTATATTAAGTAAAGGCGTGTTCTCGAACTAAAGAATGAAATGTTCAACACATTAACGTTTCTCTATAAATCAACGCTATAATTATATTCTATAACTGATGGTTGATGAACAGCAACTTTTACAAATTGCTACCAATTTCCTTTTTTTTTTATTTCGAGTGCTAACAAAACACCCTATTATTTTTCTAAAAATACTACTTAAAATTTATCTGATTGTTTTACCAATATTAAGCTTAATTTTCTTTACTAAACAACTCGTTCTAGATTCTTCCCAGCTCCAAAATCATCGTTCTTCCTGCCCACTTAATCTTAATCGATCTACTCTCGAACCGGCAGTTAGTCTTTTCTGAACCCTTTCTGCCGCTTTCCCACCATTAAATAAGCATTAGCATCGCTTAGTTGGAAATGATTTCCATTTTCTGAACATTATCTCTCTGTCTGCTTTTACCACAATTAACAGGCACGTCACTCTTGCTGCTAACTTTCGACCACGATTTCAATTTGCTGGACGAATAAGGCCTAATTAGTTGTCGTTGAACAACTTCTTCACGCGATCAAATTATTCTACGATTTGAACAATAGCAAACTTGATGACATGTTTGGACAAGAATATGGAGAACTTTTTGGGAAGTAAAATGGATGCTACAGTGGAGAAAATCTGAATATGGCAGCAGAGTTTTGTAAAAAGTGACCAATCTGTTTCCGTGCAGGGAAGTTCGATTTTATAGATTGTATAGCAACGGTTTGTGTATTGGACGAAAACGACATTATTTTTGGCATGTTATTGAAGTCGAACGATGGTTTTAAATAAAGCATAATTAAAGTGGAGAACTTTTTTCAAAGGAAAATGAATGGATAATATGAGTTGTAAGTCTCACTCAAATGGTTGTTCTCAAAAAAGGTAAAGTTCTTAGTGAATATAAATGTGGTCTTTTTTTTTGCTATATGATCATGTAATGAACCTGTCTGTTGCTTTTCCGTATACTAAAAAACAAGTATTTATTTACCCTAAAGACAGTTTTTGAATATTTTTCTGATTTCCAAGACACAATCAACAAACCAAATGCAAGAAGTCCATTAGAAATAACACGGAAATCTTCCGTGCGTGACTAAATAGTGATCGAAGCATGTTTATAGATGTATTTGTTAGACTATTTATCTATTTTATTTTTTAATTATTTAAGTAATAATTCAGGTTTATAATGCTAATATTTGATCAGAATTCCCCAAACGATTCTTAAAAGTGAGAAGAAAAGAAAAAAAACCGAATATACGATTGCATATACAGGCTAATTCAAAAGTCAGCGTACAAGTTTTATTTATTTATTTAAAACCCACACAGGTCCAGCCTATCCAAAAGGGTGTTAGGCCTTTAGCAGACCGGTGGGGAAATACATAAGAAATACAAAAAGTCAAATTGACACGACACACAAAAGAACATCACAAACACAGCACATAACGTTACAAACACTGCAAAAAAGGGGCAACAAACAAAAGTAAATTAAGTAAACCAAAAAAAACACAAAAAAACAACCAAATACGCCACCAATCGATAGTACACTTAAAGAGAACCATAAATTAATTAAATTTTGTTTGATTAATCACCAGATCTGGAGCCAACATTACAAATATTCAAAAAGAGGATCCCTCAGAGTGTATCCAAATGAGTAAAACACTAGTACAAGCTCAACACAATACACCAGCAAAAAGAAGTAAAAATAAAGAAGTAAGTAAAATAAAAATTTTGTAAGGCATCATTTAAAATCTTACAAAAGAGCATTAAAAACAGACCCTTCGGTCCCTCACCAGTCCAGAAAACATAAAATCCACAGAAGTCCACGTCAGTCAAACCACAATAAAGATACAAGGATAAAATGATCAAATTTTAAAAATAAGAAGGATGGCATGTTAGTAGAGGCAGGGTACACAAAAACAATCCAAAATCATATAGAAAACTATGACCAGCAACGCTAGCCGGATAGGCTAGAGGGCGCTGCACTTGAATTTCAGCCTAGTCTTAGAAATTACGGACGACGTATGGAGAACGTGCAGCAAGTTACGAATTCTGAGATAGCGTATCTGCCGACCTCGTCGCAAGCATCTGCATCCCAGTCATAAATGTCTGCGAAATGCCTTGTATTTTCGGAAGGGGTCGCCAATTCATACGCCACGGCTGTGAAGCGTGCATACTGTCCTACCGCCACGAGAAAAACCCCAGACACCAGATATGCCGGTGGCTGTCGTTATGGAAACGAGTTATTCCACTCCATTTTGGGAGTGAGAGAAGAGCTTTATTTCATTTGGCGCAGGTAGAATCAGTGGAAGTTTCATTTAGCATTTCGGTCGGAAACGAATTCCTCGCCTAATAAAGTGTGCTTAGTTTGCCAAATGTTGCGTTTGATTTTATGCCCATTTCCTTCCCTTCTTTGACTCGTTTATTTGCGGCAATCCTTTTCAGGGTTTTTTGTGGCGATAAGACAGTAGCTGTGAATCGAAAAAAATTTTTGCAGCTGTTCTGAAATCGGACAAATGCGCATTCTGTTCGAGTGTAAAATTCTCCAAATAAAGAGTTTTCACCCGTTATCGACTTTCCCACAGAGAATATCTATGGGCTTCCCATTTCTGCTTCTTCGCGTATCCTCTAGCTCAGAGGTTCCTAATCTGTGGTACGTGAGGAAGCAGTTAGGGGTACTCGAAAGTGATCTTGGTAATGGTGGAAAACACAAAACAGAAGAATTTTATAGAATTTCGTCTTCATAAGTTTGTATGAAAAATGTACGGGTCCGAAAACCTATTCACGAAATAAGGAAAATGAAGAAATAGATTGATACCTAGTAGTTGAATAACTGTTAGCTGTCATCGTAAGTTAATTCGAAATTCTTTCAATGCTGTTTTCATTTATTTTGACGTTTAACTAATACTATTTTTAAAAAGGGAATAAAATGTAAAGTCAAAAATCAATCCTACAAATTTTATTAAATTCATTAGAGTCGTTTGACTCTTAAGCTGATCCAAGGCTTTAGCGTTATTAATAAAACGTTTTTGTGCTGAGGGATGGTTGAGAGGGAATTTAACAGAAGGGGGTACTCAAAAATGAAATGATTAACCAAGGGTTACGCGAGTGAAAAAAGGTTGGGAATCACTGCCCTATCTCAACCAGGTGACAACCAACTAAACGATTTGGCTTTGATCGTGCGTGCATTCTACTTCCCCTAATAGTTTATACGATGAATTTTGAATCATATTGTATTTTTTATGAATATCTTTGATATTCATGGAATATTTATGAAATGTCTTGAATTTTTCTCTCTGTGCGTAAATTATTGGTACAATGTATTCTTGTCTATCTTTCTAATATAATTACTGTATTGTGCGAATATGATACTCTATGATATGCAGGTATGATTTATTTTATAATGACAGAAGAAAGTGATATTTGTTTCCTGAAACTCTAGTTTTCTCGCTGCCTTATTAAATAACACCTTCTATATTTTTAAATAACATCTTCTACACTGATTTTACTAAGATTCCATCGAACACTTTAGAAGTATGGATTCTATGGGATAAAACTTCTATGGTTGACTAATTTTAGTTAATTAGTTAAAAATTACAACAATTCGATACATGTATGGAGCACGGGCTCGACGGTTCAGGTTTCATCTGAGAGTGTTATGCTTTTGCCAGTGGCGGCTCGTCCATTAAGGATGCCGAACTGCAGCACCCCCCTGAAACCATTTTAAAAGCTTTTAATTTGATTATTTGTACACACTGAAGAGGTCGATGGACAACGAAAATAATAATATTAATGAAAGAAGAGAGAAAATTAATCAATAAGTAGGAGATACACAAGTTGGAGCTGCTTAGAAAACAGCCCTTGATAGTTCAAATTCTCTCACTGCACTACAGCTAAGTGACGCATCGGAAAGCGAAAACCAATGTTTCCTCCAATATGAGTTAATTGATTAATTTTAACTAAATTTCGAGTTCATATCAGAAATATCATCTGGTAAAGAATTTGAGAAAAAGAATTGAATACAAGGTTCCATATTATCTATAAGAATGAATTATGAATTATTTTAAAGACTTGAAAGTAAAATAATTTTTTTTAATTCGAAAACATAGAAATCAAATACAAATCGTGAAAACGTGGGTTGTCGAAAACAATGCCGTAAGAAAATTAAACCACAATGAATATTATAAGAAAGGGAATTCATAAACATTCTTTAAAAATTACATATTACACATTCATTACAAGTATACAGGGTGGCCATAAATTATTGGGCCCATTTCAAAAATTAATAAAACAAACACCCTAAAATGTAGCAACTTCCTTTCTTTTTTAATGAGAGAGTAGCTCAAAAAGTTTTGTTTTTGTTTTTCAGATAGGTAATGAGCCATTACAGCGCTCTAAATCTGCGCAATCCAAAGCAAGTGTCAATATTTCAGCCGTACAACAGAAGGCACGTCTCTGGTTCCATGAAAGCAAATCAATTGTAACAAATTATTCGTTTAGAGTATCGAAATTTTCAGTCTCCAAGTAAGAACTGCATCAAACGTTGGTATGAGAAATTAAAGGGAACAGGAAACGTGCATCGGTGAGGGAGACTTTCACTTCTTAATTGCTCATGCCACCGCTTATAGAGTTCTTGCTTGGAAACCGACAATTTCGATACTCCAACCGAATAATTCTTTGAATTGTTACAATTGATTTGCTTCCTTGGAACCACAGACGTACCAAACGTGCCTTCTACTGCAAGGTAGCAATTTACACACTTGCGTTGGATTGCGCAGATTTAGTGCGCCTTGACGGCTCGTTACCTATCTGAAAAAGCTTTTTATAAGCTACTCTCTTATTTAAAAAAACTAAGTTGCTACTTTAAAAGGTTTTTTTTATTAATTTTTGAAATAGGTCCACTAATTTAGGACACCCCGTATTATAAATGTGATTAAAATTCCAATTTTTCAGAGTATATCTATTAGTTCCTGACATTTTAACGACTTAGTTTTTACCGCCATATTTTTGATTAAAGAATGGTTTTTTATTGTACTGTAATGTAATACTGATTTCTTTATATTACTGTAATAAAAAAATGTTTAAAAAATTTTATTATTATTATTATTTAGATATTTATATTCTTACCAATCGGAATAAAAATTATAATAAAAATAGCAATAATAATAAATAAATGAAAATGTAATAAGAAGAATTATCTCAAAAACGAGCTTTATTTATAAAACAGCTAGAAATCGCCTGAAATCATTGATTCAACCTAAATCATTTTCACCGTCCTGTTTTCTTTTTTTGAAAACAGTCAAAACGATCTCGCTAAGAAGGTTGTTCTGCGCTCATACCTTGCTTATCGAAAAGCAGGCAATTACGTCAAAATTTCGATAGTAAAATTGATAAGAAAAACCAAAAGTTTTGCGAAGAAACTAAGAGATGGGTTGTTATAACGTTAGAGGAACTGAAATCCCTAAGCGCAACATAAATTTTTAAGTTCCTCTTCCCAGTAGTTTCTCGTGTCATAAAAAGCCAATCGTTTACAAGCAATTTTTAAAGTTTCATAACGAAATTACTTAAACTTCTAATTAAATTATCTGTGATTTAGTGCTACCGTGGTACACCCCCTCAATGCAAGGCATAAAAATCTTATTCTAACTCAATTAAGTGGATAGCTCTTGCTCCAATTTCTACCTGGGAAGGATTTTTGGTACCTTTTCCTCTCTTTGACTTTGAATTTATTACCGCCATAAAATGAAAAGCAAGTCAATAAGGGTAATTCCTACGTGTAACATGATTGGAGTTAATCCAATTTTAGGAACCAATCAACAAGGGAGAAAAATAGCGTAAAAATTCTATTCTTAAGGGAAATTCTTGTTGAATTTGTTGAAGAGCTTAGCATTCCATGCGGGAGAATAAATATTTTAATATTTATAACATAAAGTTAATTTGCGAAGAATCCATTCTGAGATCTAGTTTAAGGGATTTTTTT
>BGPR01000533.1:45278-82113 GCA_013235015.1 Araneus ventricosus
TTCTTTAAAACTCTTTGCCACTTCCTATAAAATTTCAAAATAAAGAGAAAAAATAAATGTATAAACTTTTTTCCTCAAAATGGAACGCAAGAAAAGATGAAGACGATTTTTTTTTCACTCTTGCTTTTCTAAATTTTTCTTGGCAACACTTTTCGTCTTCTTTAAGTGAGAAGGATGATCTGGAAGAACCACGTCCAATCAAGTGGATGCAGCTTTTCAGTCATTTCTGGGGATGATGGGGGGATGTTGAGGGGGTGTAGGAGGGTAGGTAGAGGGAATTTTATTCCATGAGAGCACGTTGGGTTTCCGCCAAGAATTTTATAGCTATCGATCATAGAAAAATATACTTTAGTGCAGATGCTGAGCTGTGTAATACAGTCCGAACTGTTAGTTTTTGTTTATTTTATTTCATCATTTTTTATTTTTCATTTTTAGAGTGGAATAAAAAGTCGTTTGGTGAGATTTAGTTGCTCGAAAATTTGAAGGAAAATGACGCGTCTGTCTAGGCCGATACAAGTCAAATGTATAAAGGAAAGAGATTTTTGTGAAGTTCCCTTCTACGTAATAAATATATTTTTTCAGGTTTCTTGAGGTTTTAACGTTTTATATTTTTCAACTACACTCAAGGTCGTCTTATCTATTGTGCTAATTGGACTGTAGATAAGGGGCGCCATTGATCCAAAAGGCGCTTAAAAAGTTTCGATATTGATTTTAACGTAATTCTGAACCAAAAAATTTATTTTGATTAGAACACAGAGCTAAAAGTTTGGAAAAGCATTTTAACTCATAGGATGCCAGTTTTATGATTTCATTTTGTAGAGCTATTTTGAAAATTATTAATAAAGTAAATAGTACTCTATGAAATATTCACACAGCGATTGAAACAATTGTAAACTGGCTTAATTTGTTACAAAATTATCTTCAAGACGGGCACAATATAGAAACGAACAATCATTATTTAAAGAAAGGTGAAATATTATCAGATTTTTTGAAATTTAAAGCTGTGAGAAGAATAAAAAAAGCAGTTTCATGAGGGAACATCAATAGATACACCATTTAATGAAGATTCAGATTTTAGTATTCATAATGCGATATTATTTTATAAGGTAGATATTTTTTGTTAGGTAATAGGTACTCAAAATGCTAGTTACGGTTCTGATGGGGTGCCACATTACTCTATCCCAGGGAGCTCAAATTGCTAGTTACAATTCTGATGGGGCGCCACATTACTCTATCCCAGGGAGCTCAAATTGCTAGTTACAATTACGATGGAGCGCCACATTACTCTATACCAGGGAGCTCAAATTGCTAGTTACAATTATGATGGGGCACCACATTACTCTAGCCCCGGGCGCTCAGATTTGTTAAGACTGCCCTGACTATACTGCAAACAGCAACGAGCCTTAAACAGTCGTTCAATTTCTGTAAAGTAACTTCTGAATTTTATTTTAGCTAAAAACTTTCCTATAAGCATAAATTGCTATTTTTCTCTTTTTAAGACATACCCGTAACAGCGATGACTATAAGAAACCTGAGCTTTCTCGTCTCTACATATTTGATTATGATGACTCCGTCTAAGCCTGTGCAGAAACTCAGCAATATCGAGGCATCTTGTATAGTTCTGCTACCCATAGAAACTTTCCTAAAAAGCGAAAAAAGCTATTAAGAGACTACAGATATATGCTAACTCTTCAGAAATAAGCAAAGATTCCAGAATTCAAATGTTTGGAATAAAAAAAACCATTCCACATTCAAAAAAATAATTCCACAGAATTCAAAACTTACAGCGTAAATATCTTTGTTAAAGGCAGAACCTACAGCATTCCATTCGCGATTTTTTCTCTCTCTTCTGTAGGTAAATCATTATACTAACTTGTGTTCTGTATTATTAATTAGAACTCTTAATTCTGAATATAAACCGTATTAATATTAATATAAATCATAAATAATTTCTATTCATACTGTGTTAATCAGCGTCAGAAAGTTCAATGTGTTATTCAGGCTCTTTTTTTTTTGAAAATATGCTTTTTAGTGTACAGATGTCCTTTGTCCTTTGTTTCGGAAATTTCGGGCTAAGAGAAGCTATGTTTGGAGTAATGCTAGCTTCTTACAGAAAAATTTCCCAATTATTATTTTGAATCCATTTTGAATAAAGTTCTTAGCCCTTGAAAAAATGGGCTAGAGTGGATTCCTTGTTTGCTTTTTGTTTTATTCGATTACCTCCGAGTTATCCTTGTTTTTTTTTGGCTTTCTTTGTATGATATTGATTTCCATTATTTACGTGTAAATATATATTTTTGTTATATCTCAGATAACACTTAAGCGTTGTTTAAAAATTTCTTTATTCATCTGATCACAAACAGATGAATGTGGAAACATTATCGAAGTTGGTTCGTATACAAATACGTTAAATATTGAGTTTCATTTAAAATTTCAAAACTTCAACTATCTATGCATTGAATTCGAATATCTTTCCTCGACCATTTACATGATTTTTAAACACGTTCTGTTAATAAAAAAAGGAATTCATGAAAAAATAATTTAAATATTTTATACTTCAAGGAGGTACATTTTCAACGAGTTTTCTTCAAAACCACGATTCCGCGATGGTTAAAAAATACCTTTTGGTATCATCATTTTAACAAACGAAAAAATAAATTCCTCGAAAAAGAAATCGATAAAACCGTTTAAGTATCTCTATTTTTTTCTCTGAAATTTCAGTTCATTGAAATCTTTAATGTATACAATTTTTATCATATCTCATCTAAACGTTGTCTTCTGTGTAAAACCTCTTCAGAACTTTGAACTGACTTTTTTTCTTCGTTGAAGTCGTACGACAAGCGGTTCTGTTAGTCAATTAAGGAATAGAAGGCTTCTTTCAACCAATACTTTGCTACTTCAGGCTACTTGATAAATGGCAGGATGTTTACAGGACAAAAGTCAAGAAGGAAATGCCGGCGTTCCATTTTAAATAACTTCTTAAAATTTAATCTGATTTTTTAAATAGCGAATTTTTGTGTTGAATAAATTTATGATAATAGGTATTGCACAAAAATAAAAAGGAATTTTCTGTAAATAGGTAGTGTAGATGAGTTTTTGAAAGTTAAAAGTGATTCAAATAACCTATTCTTTGGTCAGTGCTATGCCAAAGTTATAAGTGCTTTATTTGAACGGTAACGTCTAGATATGACACAAGACATAAAAAGCTATCGCTTCAATCAATTTATGAAAAAAATCGACGTCGAATTTCCTCAAATATTTCATTAATCTTTAAGAAAATTGTATTTTAAAGATTAGAGCATATTTTCTTCACGCATGACTCAGTTTTTCCCTTTAGGCATCGCATAGCTTTCATGGGATTTTTAGGCATTTAACTAAAAGGAAATTTTGCGGTACAATATGGTATACGATTGCATACCTCTTATGATATCACAAAATGAGAATTGTGTTGTTAAACATACCCGAATGTGAAAATGTAGCCTCAGCAGTACCGCTTCATTGCCGGCCTCTATCACCTCCACGTGCCATTTCCAACCGCAGATTTCAATACTAAATATCCCTATTTTGATCCCTCTTGTCATCCGTTATATTTGCGCCAGATATTTTTGAATCACCCTGTTTATTTTACCTTTTTGGAGAAAATTCATTCTGAGATGTTAATTTCAACCTAGGAAATGATTCAGTAGACATAATTGTAATTTTCGAATTTTGGGACATAAACTCAAATTGCTTATCAGTGGCAGATCTGATAATGGAACTTCCTAAAAATGTTTTTAAAAATTCCTTAATAATTAGTAAATCAGATTTAAAGTCCAACTTTTGCATTCATTGACACTAATACAAATATATTAAAATTCAAACGCCAGGTGACGACATTTTTTAACAACCGATTTAAAATAAATTCTGATGATAGAAGCAATCTATTAAGAAAATTTTGAAATTCTGAAGTTCGATAAATCGTTACTTCATTTCATATATTATTTTCATAATTGCAATACTTTCTCTTTCTATATTTCTTATTCGAAAAAGTAAAGAGGATGTAAAACACTTTTCTATTTATTCGACTAAATCCCCTAATAGACAGATTAGTTGATAAACTCAAGTTAATAAAGAGTATATTTAAGATTTCATCGATTCCCTAATCGACATATTTAACACTAATAATCTTTATTCTGTGTAGGAAAATACAATGTTTAAAATGAAACTTCTCAACTTAATGAAGCCCTAAAACATGTAAAGCAAATGTGCATCTATGATTCGACCACTAACAGCTTTGAATGAATTATCAATTTGAGTTTTGAGTTTTCAAGATTATAGCCTTAATACAATATAAAATGAACTATCCACATGCATATGAATTCTCTTCATTCTATTTCTTTCCACCTTTTTCTTTTTGTTATCATTATATCAAGACTCAGTAAATTCATTATGATTTAATTAAATTAGTTTATTAGGTAGCTAAAGTTTAACCCAAGTAACTAACTTTGCAATGCCAGTTTCTCCCAACAATAGCAATCAGGAAGTGAAGAACCTTTGGGTTCAAGAACTCCATCAATCGACTGACATCGGCATTGACTATAGAGTTATTTTTTCAGAACAATCGCCGAAATAATTCACTAATCAAGCAATTCCTCCCAAAACGTCTTCTTTCCAACCGGATCACATTACCTAAAGTGACACTTCCTTCAGCTCCAATAAGGTTGGCAACGACTTCCGAAATCCATCAGATTTCTCCTGTCTCGCTCTATTTCTCGATTCAGATGCAATCTTTTGCCATCTCTGATGATAACTGATAGCTGCTGGCCCACTGAGATTTGTCAGGGACTTCCTCTCGCACCAAACAAGGGAAAACAGGATATGCATTACTATCATTCAATACCCCAAACATGATTGACAGTTGATATGAGCGCACGAGGCTGTCTGACCGCACACCCCGCCGAGGGGGTCACAAAAGAAAAGAAAAAAATAATAATAAAAAAATCGTTCGTGAGCAAATTTCCTATTTCTAAGGGCACAATAGGGAGTAACTGTATAGGGGAAGCACAATTGGTGTGTGTACCAAACGGTCTCCATGACACATCACTTTGATTGGAGGAATTGGAAGTGATGCAACAAGGCCCCATTTTTTTCGTTTGGTTCGTTCGCTCTTTTTATTGTGTCCTTTTTGTGGGTTCCTGCAGTGAAGTCTAGGGGGTGAGGTTATTAAAGAGTCAATATGTATTTTTGATTAAGATTGATTTGTTCTGGGTATCTGGGCTGCAATGGCGCATGTGCAGTTGTGGATGTAATAATGTGGTGACTCGTTTCGTGTGGAAAGTTATTTTCCGAGTGATTAAGTTATTGTTAAACAGAATTTATAAGTTATTGAAGGTCATTGTTGTCTTTGTGCATTGAGTAATATTAAAATGTTTCTGATTAAGTTTGCGCTTTTAGGTAATATACAATAATTTAGAGGTGATATTAAAATGTTTGGGACGAAAAGATGTAACTTTTGTCTTCTTAACAAAATAAATCCACCGAACAGGTTGTATATGAAGATTAATTAACTCTTAGAAAAAGTTAAGAATGCAAACAACTCCTATTGGGTGAGCCATTGTCCAAAGATTAAATGTTATGGATTTAGAAATGTTAACTTTTCAAACAATATCATGATTGCTGATATTTGAAAAACAAACTTTTGTAGTCTTCTTGATTGGACCAAAAGCATAACCTTTATTTATTGCTACTCTAATCCTTTCTTCTCGAGCAAACTCTGATGAGTTGCATTTTAAAACCCTAAGCTAAAGGCAAAATAAATAATAATGAAGTTATTACTCTTGTATATAATTTAACTTTGAACATTATTTATCATACAATACTGTATTCAGACTATAAGAATGCACCAGAGTTTCCGTTTTGTCTAAGATCAGCTTGTGTATTGAATACTAAAATTTAAAGATTCTTTGTCAATTCTCAATTCGATTTCGGTATGTAATACAACATTTCAGAGTTCGATCAGATTGAAAATTTTGAAGGCCATACATGTCGAAATGTTACTATTGATTATTTCATATGCGTGCGCTTTTTTTTATGAATGAAGACAGAAAAGAAATTGGGATTTTTTAAAAATTTTATTCTATAATTCTAGGCTTGATTGGCAAATTCAGCTGTTTTAAATGAGACTACATAAAGTTGTAGTTTATTTCTTATAGAAAGAAATGGTAACAACATCGTTCATATTCGGGGGAATTGCTTTTTTATTAGTAGTTAGGTCCTTCAATTAACTTGCAAATGAGTTGTTTCGCTTTCTATGCTCAAACAAGCTCTTACATTCTAAAATCCGAGTTTTAATATAATCAATAGTATCTTATAATGAATCATTTCCAATTCAAATAAAATACAGCTACCTGTTTCGAATGAATTTGTATCTAAATTTACAGAACCACATGAATGAATGTTTTTATGGCATTTGCTACAAGCCCATTCTTGTTACCAACAATATACAAGTAAATTTCATAAACAAGAGAAATTACTGTAAATGTATTGTATTCAATCTTAAACATTATTTATGCACGTGCAAGATGAAATTAACAGAGTCAGTCCTTTTTTTCTAGTGAAAAGATAGAAACCTCACATCGGAAATATTACTAGCGGAAGAAGATAAAATTTTAAAATTATCCTTATAAAATCGCCTGTATTACATTGTTTCTCTCTATAAGAGAAGAATTTTTCTGATAGATAGGTTGCTCAAAGATTATATTTAACTAAGGCACTTGTGGATATAAAAAAGAAATGTATATGCAAAACCTGAAAGGTTTTTTTTAAATTTAATTTTCCTTTACAAGCTAAAATTCAGATTTTACATCTGTTTGATCATGTGCAATGAATATTGCGCAATATTCTTTTTAGCTGATATAATTCTAACACAGAAAATGAATTGCTATAATTTGCTAATAAGACCTATAGTGATCATCAGCTCTAAATCCTCTTTCTGCAACTTGTGTGTTAAAGTGAATTATCGCAACTTGTTTAAGTAGTAGAATTTTTCTGATAGATAGGTTGCTCAAAGATTATATTTAACTAAGGCACTTGTGGATATAAAAAAGAAATATATGCAAAACCTGAAAGGTTTTTTTAAAAAAATTAATTTTTCTTTACTAGCTAAAATTCAGATTTTACATTTGTTTAATCATATGCAATGAATATTGTGCAATAATTTTTTTAGCTGATATAATTCTAAAACCGAAAATGAATTGCTACAATTTGCTAATAAGACCTATAGTGACCATCAGCTCTAAATCTTCTTCCTGCAACTTGTTAAAGTGAACTATCGCAAGTTGTTTAAGCTTCATATTATTAATGTGATGACACAGAAATAATTTTGCTTTGAGGATGTACAAAAGGAAGCTATCCAAAAACAACTAACCAGTATTTTTTTCATTTTGCTATTGAGTTTATGTATCTGAATAACAATTTCCCACGACACAGGGAGGCCCAAACTGCATACCCACTGCGTAATATTCCACAGCCTCCCTCCCACCTATTCAGCACAATGTGTGTGGTCCATTGAAGTTACCAACAATCACCTTAAAATGAGGGAACCGAGTAAAAAGATAAGCCAACAACTTTATGCATTTCTATTGAAAAATGGCAGCCACCCTGCCGGGGCGTTAGATCGAACAAGAGAAAGACGTCATTTCGAACTAATGGCGTGTGACAGTTCGCTGTGTTGACTGACATCCGCGTCTTGGTGGTGCCTCGTCGAAAATACCATCTGTTCCAATACATTGGACATCTGTGAAAAGTATCGGGGAAAAGGAAGGTGAATGTTACATTTGTTGTTTTTCCGCTACCCTTTTCCAAAAGGTTTTGCTTTCTTTTGTTTCGTTTCTTACCGGCTGATAAAGTGTTTGAATTCTTATTCTGCCAGCTACTGGGGAAACATTCTTTTTGTTTTCTTTATTTTGGATGGGACTGGTGAAAATGTTTAATGGTCTCCTGAAGGATAGCAGACAGATAAGTGTTTTTGCATCGCAGTTACAGGGAAAGACATCGAATTTCAGCGTGTGTTTTTCATTATTTTAATATCACTTTTGTTCGAAACGTGATTACTTAAATATTTTAAAACTTTTTGTTTGCTTCATGACATATGCATAAGATGAAAGCAAAAATTGATAGCATCGTCTACGGTATTCTTTCAATAATGTTTTTCCATCTGACGGAGCAGAATCTATCTTATTCTGCAGATACCGAGTTATCACATTAATGTCCATATTAAGTTAAGCATAGATTTCAATAAATTTCTATAAATTATATTTAAAACACCAGAATAAGATAACTATGTTTTAAAATTAAATTCCGATAAAAAAAATTTTTCAGGAGGTTTCTTTTCTTATTTCTTTAGGTAAACATATTTAAAAAATCGGTAGAAAGTCATTTTAAAAAACTTTTTTACATAAATATTTACGTTTTTTAAAATATAGTCAATTTATAATTAATAATTATATCAAGAAATAAAAATTATTTCCGAATTCCTTGCATTGCCACAAAAAATTATCAAAGGAAAAACCAAAGAAATTTCAAAATGAAGACACTTTGAATTCAAAATCTGGCTTCTTAAAACCGTCATATTACTATTTAATTTGATGTCGGTTATTTTACTGTAATTTAACTTAAAAATGTCCTTGTACAAAAATAATTATATTATTTTCAGGCCCCTGTCATTCGTAAGACTTCAACTGAAATTCATTTATAAAAAAATCTGTTTATAGCTATTTTTTAATTACTCGTCTGTAAAATTTTATGAAATCGTGGTAAAGATTCAAATTTTTCAAAAGCATTTTCAGTTTTGCAATAAGAGTTTTATTCATAAAAATAAATTTTTATTTGAAATACTGTTTTTCACATAGCTTAATGGCAAATCAATAAACAAAGCATTTTAAAAGAAAATCTTGAAAAAGTATTTTAATAGTTACCATTAAACGGTATTTATCGATAGAAAAATCTTTAAATACCTTAAGCTATTTAGACGTTTTTCATAGCTATACCGAAACTTATCCTTAGTTTCTTCTGGTATTTTAAAAAATGCACTGAGCCATTTTATAACGTGCTTTTGACACTTATTGCACTTGCTTTCGGTTTACTTTACATTATGCCTTTTCAAATAAAAAAATATTTAAAAGAAAAGAAGTGTTTTCTTTATTTATTTCGACACTGATTAATTCAGCTTTAATGTATTATGCACTTAACGTCACTGCAAAATAAAAAAGCTTTTGGCGTAAAAAAATAATGTTAATTGAAAAGTAAATGAGGAAAAAGAAAAAACTGACAATGCCATCTGACAAAAAAAAAATCTAATTTTTAGGGTTGCCTTTTATTTTTATTTCTGTAGTATATATCTGTCATTTTCCCCCTAACAATTATTTGTTTATAGTTTTGCATTTTAATATGGTTATTGCTTTAAATTTTTTGTGTTTTTTGGTTTATTAACTGAATTCGAATAATACAGTTGGACGAAGGAATAATTTTTATGTTTTTACTACAAAGAACAGTGAAATATTTTATGGATGACCCAAGTGGTTAAAAATGTTACTTGAAAATCATCACCTCACGTTAACGTATTCAATCTTGTGAAAACATTTTCAGTGCCAAAATCAAACGAAAAATAAATTCTTTGATGATCAATTCAAGAAAATCCGATTATGATATCCGTGATTCAATGTTTCTTTCAATTTTAAATGTTTAATTGCCAGATACCAAATTAATTCATTTAGAAACAAGATTTGTCAGATTAGAAATCAGATTTTCGGGAAAACGAAAACAATATTAATAAGTCGTTATAATACTGATACAAAGACATTATAATTCTTATCATTAAATAATTATCTATCAAATATCAGATTAAATCAATTAGACACAAGAAGGGCTGAAGCAGATTTTCGAAACAGTGAAAACAGCCCTAAATATACTATCTCATTATTCTAATTAAAGGGATTCTATTACTTATTACCATTTTATTTCTTATCAGTGAATCATTAGTTTTGGAATGCACAATTAAATCAACAAGGGACAAGGATAATGAAAATAAATTTTCGAAAAGGAAAAAAAAACTTTTTTAATTAGTCGTTAAGTTTATAATTAAACTTCTGTTACAGTGTTTTATTCCTTATTAAAATTCTGTTCCTTATCACTAAATGATTAATTATCAAATCTCCAAGTATGATTAACAAGAAACTAGAATGGCGGAAACAATTTTTCGATTATCAAATTATTATAAATACGTCGTTATATGTAATTAAGTTACTATAAGACAATTTGTATTATCATCATCAAAAATACTGTGTCAGACATAATGCTTTATTTTTATCTCAAAATCCCTCTTTAAAGAAAGTTTATATTGATTTTTGATATTTATTATAAACATAATTTCCATAACGATCGAAATAAACTTTTATGCTCAAACACATGTATTAAGAACTTTTCGAAATAAATTTATTTATAATGGAATAATTAATGATGCGAGAAAGTTTCAGAGGGAAGTATTTTAGACAATTTGTTTTGATAAACATTCAAAACGAAATACGCATTTTTTTGATTAAAATTCCATGTGCGTGTTTATGATCGGAAGAAACCTAATGTAAAAATGAGTTGCGAAAATGCCACATAATGAAAAAGTGCAAAGTATAGTCTTCTTGAAGATCAAGGAATTTTAAATGAGATTATTAAAATTTTCGCCTCAAATCTGAAAGAAAAACTAATTTTATTCATCCGAGAACCCTCTTCTAAGCAATATTATCTGTGAGATTACTTTTTAAAAAAATAAAACGGCCTATGAAAAAAGTCGTCTGTTTTAACATTTAAACATTATGACAGGTTTCATAAACCATCTTCTGTTCTTTGTCGATGAAAAAATAATACGTAATGCGCTGAAAAGGGAGACGATATTAGACGTCCATTTGCATTTGCACTTCAGAGTTTTTATTCGAAGAAACATAAACAATTCTGTTAGATGAAAGACCGTATTATTTTAGAACAGGGGAAGAAGAAGATTGGATATTAAATTGACAAGAAGAAATTGAAAAACCTGTTTGAATAGCCGATCGGAAATTGCAATATTATCGTTCTTTTCAATGAAGATGACCGTTTTTTGGAAACTATATTAGAAACTCAAGTACCTCTCAACTCTTCCTCGAGCGTTATGGGTAATATCAGCGGTACTTACGACATGCACGTGCAATAACGAAGCAAAAATAAAAGAATTAGTTTTGGATATGCAATTTTCGTAATTTTCTCCAAAATATTTGTGAGTCCTTTTCGCTTTGAAAGCAATAAGTTTACGACGTGATCAGATTTCAATACTTCGTGATTTCTTTTATTACGAAAAGAAAACAAAATATTTGTTAGGGTTTTGATATTTATTCCAATTTTTGAAGCCTAATGTTTGCAAGTTTTTGTATTTTTTTATTCTTAAGATCTTCATCTTAGTCAGAATAAATGAGAATTGTTAAAGGAAGCATAAATTTTTTCAGAAATTTTTAAAATATCGAAGATCTTGTTTATTTTCCAAATTATATTATATTTTTATGGGAAAAAAGAATACCTCTTCATAAATAATGATTTTAAAAAGTGAGAGTGTTTTCTTTACGGTCCTGATATTTTGTGAGTTTCAATCCTTTAGGGAGTGCAAAAAAAGAGAAAAAGAAAGAAACTAAGTAACGTTTATCTAAAACACCTTTAAGAAATAGAATCTAGATGTCATCATCATTGTTGCTTCTTAGCAGTAAATATTAATAAAAGTGATGTCATGGCATTACTATAAAAAGTTTGAAAAATGATAGATTTAGCAAAGTTAAATTCATAAAATGTGTTATTTTCTTGAAAATCGTATCGGAAAAATGTTTCTTTGCATCGATAAGTGTTTGTATAAAAATTACAGAAGTTGTTTTTTGCGGAATACATTAATAAAAGCAATACCATGGCATTGCTGTAAAAATCTTTGAAAAGGAATTGAAGTTATTTATGGAATGGTTTATGGAAGTTGTGTATATAAAATGTATTATTTTCTTGAAAATCGTTATCCAAAAATGTCTCGTTGCGTCGATAACTGTTTACACAAAATACAAAAAAAGTTGTTTGATTTTTAAAATTAGTGTTTAAAAAGAGTTTTGAAACAATGCATGTAAATTGAACTTATTTCTGATCGGCGATGTTTAAATGTACATTTCATATAGATATAAGTATTAATAAGGATAAAGCGATAATTTATTTTTTTAACTTCCAATTGCTTGCAAATTATATTGAACAATGCTTACGAGATACCCTAGGAATAGAATTGCGTATTTTACAGTACAAGAAAGGACTTGACATCAAACCGCAGCGTAAGAAAATGTGCAGTCAAGTTGTTAGACTTTTGCCATGTGATTGTGAAGTCACATGTCTATTCCAACAATGATAGTTTTAGAAATTTTATGAATTGAATAAAACTTACTGTTGCGTTAATTTCATAAGTGATTCAGGATTGCTGTAACTGCTATTTGACACAAGTACTATTGATTTAACAGAAGCAAAAAAAATTATTAAATTTATTAAGAAAAAACAATTATAAGAAAAAAGTTGGAAGAAATAGAAAATAACTTGTATATACATTTAAAATTATCTCACGGTAATAATTCAAACAACGTTTCATATTCATAATTTATGATGCCCGATGCAGATATTTTGGAATGTAATCGCTGCTTTTTATTGCTTTTACTTTTTGTATTAAAAATAGTTTTTAATGTTACACAATCTTAAAATTATTCTTGGTCTTAAATGCTTTAAGCCTATAAAAATACTTTATTGATGATAGAATTGCCTTTTCATGCCACCACTTAAGTGCCAAAATCGATTGGCCATTAGAAAATGACAACATATAGCTTTAGATTCAATTGATGTTTATAATCGGAATTATTTTCACTTTCATGACTACAGCTGTCGTCGTCCTGAAGTTAATGGGGGGGGAGTGTAAAGGACTTTAGTGGGCACACTGTATATTCGATGCGCATTTCACCACATAAATGCTAAAATTTTCTGAGCATTAGAAAAGAATAATATAGAGCTTTAGATTTCATTGATGCTTATAATCAGGAATGTTTTCGCTTCAAAATATTTTTTTGTATTCAAAATTTAACTCTACATATTTTATCTACATAAAACCGATCGGTACTAAACTACCACCGGCACATACAGCTATGGAACATGCTCTTTTTAGCGTAATATCCTTGAATTAAATTCCATCCAGTCACGCAAAAATAGAACTATTTTTAAATGCAAACCAGACAGCTAAAAAGAAAGAATGCTTATTTTTTCACATTAGTACACTATCACGCGAAAGAAAAATTTTTAAGCACCTCTCTTTCATACTCTACCCTCACCAGACTTAACACAACGTCCTCTTTCGTTCTTGTAATTGCCATGACTTATTTGCTGCTACTTCGCATTTTCTTCCCTTTATAATCCGAAAAGCTCTTTCCTCTTCCTCTTATAAGATAAAAAAAATTGCGCCGTTAAAAAAACAAAATGAAAAATCCAATTTCCTTTTCAATGCTCAACTCACGCGAGAGTTCTCCGTGTACCCCAGCTCGCTGACCATGATGTAAACTGTTGTTGATTTTCTTTAATGCGTTCTAAGTCCTCCCCTGATTAAAAAGGAACCTTGGCCAGTAGCGTAACAAATCACTGGTGACGGAAGAAGGGAGCAAAAACTTTCCGGGATTTGTTCGATTTCATAGATCCTCTTGTTCAACGAGTTCCTTTTTTCCTGCGCTTTATTCTCTTTTTTACGTTCGAATAAGTTATGCCAGAGAGCTAAGGTTTTCTCCAGGTTTAAAATGTAGTTCATTGCTGTAAAATATGCATTCGAATCTCTGGGTCACTATTCCCCAACCTTCCTAGTGCCATGCCCCATCTAAGCCTTTTTAAAATTCTTATGTCCTCTATGTAGTATATACACAATTTTTTATATTCAAAAACTGAATTGTTCACTGAAGAAACTTAATTGATAGGTTTTAGGAAGAAATCATTAGGATATATTTGAAAAATACAATAAGTTATTTTTCGAAACATATAATGGAGAATTGAAATTCAGGTACGAAATGAATTTTCGTAATTTCGCCATTTTTTGAAAAGGTTGCAGGGATTAAAAACCTTTTTGTATGAATTTTTGAAAATTATCCAACTAGTAGATTCTAATGAGAAACGTGCCGTTTCGATCTGAAAATTTATATATATTAGTTATATCACAGTAAACGATTGCTTTTAAACTCCAGATGAGTCCATTTTCGAATTGGCCCCTTGACAAGCAAATTGCCTCCTGTGGGGCATGGGCCCCAAGTTGGGTTGGTTGTTTGGGGTTTAATGGCGCAAGAGCCATTTTTGGCTAAACTGCGCCAATCAAATGTTAAAAATCAACACAGTGATACTAAAAATTTTAAAATTCAATGAAAATGTGAAAAAGAAATTATTTGAAATGAGCCAGATGTACAGAAAACAAGTTAAAAGGACTAAATATTCATAAAAAACCCAATGGTCTTTAAAAAATTAAAAATATTTGGATGGTATTTCTTACCCACCAAGTCTTGCAAGGTTACAGACGATGAATTAAAATGATACTCACGATGACATTTAAAAGAAGGACATTCAATTAAAATATGTTGAACAGTAAAATTAGCTTGACAAGTAGGACACCTTGGTGCCCTCTGGCCCAAGAAGAGATGTCTGTGAGTAAAGCGAGTATGCCCTATACGGAGGCGAGTCAATTTGACATCCAACTCTCGCATAGGAAGGGCAGACCACAAACCAATTGATGGTTTGACGGAATAAAGTTTGTTATTAGCTAAAAGATTCCATTTATATAGGAGTGTCCAAGTTGGGAAACACTGCTCTAGGTTCTTTTTCTGGACGGTTACCTATTCAAGTATCTGAATATTTGAGATGCCATCATTCAAAACATCACATTTTAGAATTATTCAGTTTCATTAGTTTTTCATAAGTAAGGTATTCGAATTTTGATTCAAGGAATTAACATTCTGCTTTAGGACTACGCGAAGACTATTAAGAGTTGGGCTATCAAAATAACCGTTTAAACCTTGGTCGTATGCTATGAACAACACTTGACCCTTTACACTATTCTCCAAACTTCCAGGTCACGTTAACGCAAAGATGTTTGAATTTTCACCGTTCTAATGCTTACCAGTTCTACACACAGTTTTGTGATAGTATTCAGATGTGAACATATATCCTTCTTATCATAAAACTGAAACTTTATCCCAGGCCAAACTTCCTAAAGCAATGCCAGTAACTTCAGTTGAATTTCTAAGCATAAGTTTTGCAAAATTTTCCGAAAAGGTGGGCATTATCAACATGTATTTTAAAATTCGCTTTATAAATCATAACAAGGAGATATTTAGCATATTTTTTTGTGTATAAACAAATCATTTGTCCTCATTTTTGCTGTTGTATGTTTTGTACGCGCTGTTAAGAATTTGTTTTATTTTTATTAAACAAATAAAGAAGTAGAAATGCTTTGAGGGATAGAGATGATATTTCATTAATATATTTCAATATATCCATCGAAAAAAGTTTTATACACTTGAGAGCCAAACGGTTCGCGGATTGCCTCTGCGCAGCTGGTTCGCAGGTACGGACGGGATTTTTGGTTCGACGCAGTAGCGTGGCGCCCGGGGGGGCATATAGGCATACTGTACTCGAGCAGAGCACCGCTGTAACTTTGGAGGGCTCTGATTGGACAAGCGAATCTGACGCAACTATGCTTTGTTGTTTGTTTACCTCTGACCACACTCTGACTGATTCTTTCGACTAGCGATAGCGAAATGTTCTTTGTGTAATACGCTATGGCTATTAAGAATTCCAATCTTCCCCCTTCTTTTGTAAACGAAGTTGTTAAAATCCTTGAGGATGAAACCATCATTCGAAGCAACCTCAAAAGTGTTTCCAATGTGTATTCATGGATAGAAGAATATGGAAGAACTTGAAACAAGGTACGCGTGTCGCACTGTTGATGCGATATGCAGAAGAGTGACGTCAGATTCGTTTGTCCAATCACAGCCCTCCAAAGTTACAATGGTGCTCTGCTCGAGTACAGAATGCCTATATGCGCCCGGGGGTCAAGGGTGGTATAGATGCCACGGGCACCAGTTTTAGGGTTCGTCATGGAGTCTAAACAAACTGCGGTTATGCCATTTTTAAGGTAAATATGATGAGGGAGGAGCAAAAATAATACCATAACCCGGCGCCATTTACGTTGTTAAGCCACTGATGAAGACTGGGATAAAAACAATAATTATTTTCCTAGCGCCACTTACTCTTGCTACGCCACTGGCTATGTCGACAAAACGTTTATGCGTTCATGTCATATTTGAAAGACAAATACGATGAAGGGGCGAAAAAATGCCATGCTCTGGGCGCCTTTTACACAAACTAAGTCAATGATGACGCGCTAAAAAAATCATATTATGACCCGGGCGCATATAGGCATTCTGTACTCGAGCAGAGCACCATTATAACTTTGGAGGGCTCTGATTGGACAAAAGAATCTGACGTCACTCTTCTGTATATCGCATCAGCAGTGCGACACGCGTACCTTGTTTAAAGTTCTTCCATATTCTTCTATCCATGAATGAACATCGGAAACACTTTTGAGGTTGCTTCGAATGATGGTTTCATCTTCAAGGATTTCAACAACTTCGTTTACAACAGAAGGGGGAAGATTGGAATTCTGAATAGCCACAGCGTATTACACAAAGAACATTTCGCTATCGCTAGTCGAAAGAATCAGTCAGAGCGTGATCAGAGGTAAACAAACAACAAAGCAAAGTTACGTCAGATTCGCTTGTCCAATCAGAGCGCTCCAAAGTTACAGCGGTGCTCTGCTCGAGTACAGTATGCCTATATGCGACCCGGGCGCCATTAGCGCTCCTTACGCGACGAGAGCGGTCTGAGACGCTCTCGTTAACCACAAAAGAGTTACCCCGTCCTGCCTTGGCATCAGGGGGCAATGAATGTCGGTCGCCACGATAGCAGTCGGAACTGAGGTTGAAGTCCTAACAGGCTTTACCGGCCATCCCCCCCGAAGGAGTAGGTCCCGTCATCGGAGTGGAGGTAACTCAACCTCACACCATTATTGTAACCCCAGGAGGAGCGAGAAATCTCTTACTTATCCTGCGGCTTGTCATCCATGAGCTCGTGGTGCCCCCCATGGGGGAGAAACGCTCCGAGTAAAGCAAATCTTGTCGGTTTTTCAGCGAACACAAAGAGATTCGTTCACGTTGGGGCGTGTTCGTAGTTCCCGAACGTCCTTCGAACCTGCAAACTAGGGCATTTTCCAAAGCGCTTCCAAAGACTACTCCCCTCTCCCAATTGGCGACTTGACAAGCGATGATTAATTGTTCGAGGTGGGTTTGATCCTATACTTCGTGAAAATAATTTCTTCGAGCGGCTAGGGAGTGGTTTGCGAACCGTTTGGCTCGCAAGTGTGTACGCACTTGAAGAATAGGACAGGGAGTTTAACCCTGTTCAGATGCCGCGAGCAATTTTTGACAGGGATTCTGTTCGTGGAGGACTCTTTAGCGGTTAGATAGGGTGCCGGAGGTGTGGTTGCAATGAAGAGATGATTTAAATTATATACATTTAATTTACATTATTTACACCACTTATTTACATGACGAAAGCTTATGCAAACAACATCGCCTCGCGCGGATACAATCTGGAATGATAACAATGTTGCCAGATACAAAAGATACATTTTACATTTCAATAATAAATGAGTGGCTTGACGCTTGCGCCGCCACACCATCCCCTTTCCTGGTTAAAAAATAATTAGATCTATAATTTTTAAGACACAAAATCTTGATACTTAGTCGGGAAATGAACTCGCCGACCAGTACGTGAAAGTATAGGTGCATTTTCAGGCAAAGGCGATTTTTCAAGCTCCTTTGCTGAAGGAGTGGGAGATGATGTGTCGACTCTAGGAGAGTCAAGTTTACTTTCAGAAGAGTCAACACTGTCCAACAAAAGATGAGCTGGTTTATGTCTGTCAATAGTCACAGTCAATTTTTTGTTATCCTTGAGTATGATGAAATTTTTATTCGTTCGTGACAGAGAAGGTCCTGTATAAGGTTGCGACAAGGAAGGTTGAACAGCGTCCACACGCAGAAATACATGAGAACACACACTGAGATCTCTGTATACAAAAGTAGGTTTTGCAGAATGATTAGATGTTGGAGTTGCTCGCAACTGCTGAATATGGGTTTTTATTTTCTTTATGAAACCATTGTCTGCAGCCTGTGGTTCCTGTTGTACGAAAAATTGACTGGGTAGGCAAAGATTTTCGCCAAACACCATTTTAGCAGGGGAGCACTGGATACCTTCTTTGAAGACGGTGCGAAGACCAAGCAAAACAGTAGGCAATGCAGACACCCAATGTACGGATGTGTGGCATATAATGGCTGCTTTCAAGGTTCGGTGCCATCTCTCAATTGCACCATTTGTTTGAGGATGGTAGACAGCTGTGTGTGAGAGGCGTATTCTGAAGGTTTTTGTCAGAGAGTGAAACACATCACTCGTAAATTGTGAACCTCTGTCTGTGGAGATCCGCTGAGGAACTCCGAATTGGGATATCCAACCACTATATAGAGCTTGAGCAACTGTTTCTGCTCGGATGTGAGCCAATGGCATATCCTCAGGCCACCTGGAGAACCTGTCAATGGCTGTAAGACAATAGGTGAATCCTTGCGATGAAGCAAGAGGACCTATAATATCAATATTGATCTGAACAAATCGCTGGTTTGGCACTTTGAACTCCACCAGGAGTGAGTGCACTTGGCGAACGATTTTCGATTTCTGGCAAGCACTGCAAGATCTTGTAAAATTAACAATGTCTTGGTTCATCTTAGGCCAAACGAAACGGCTGCATATGAGCCTAACTGATGTCCACACACCAGGGTGAGTTAGATCATGTAGGTAGATCACTTGATATCAATGTGTTTTTGGAATGTAGGGACGGATGACCTGCGTGGAAATATCACAATATAGCATCGCATTCGTATTTGGAGCTTGCAATTTTTGCAAAGTCAAGCTTGTAGGCTGTTTAAGTAAAAGATCAAGCTCCTAGTCGTCTTGTTGACTACGAGCAATATCTTCGTAAGCCAGTGGGTAAGTGGAAATACTTTCGATGCGGGAAAGAGCATCTGCTACTAAGTTGTCATTTTCACTAATATGTTTAATATCTACAGTAAACTGAGCAATGAAATTCAGGTGATTTATTTGACGTGGTGACAGTTTCTCAATTTTTTGTGAAAAAGCATAAGCGATTGGCTCGTGATCAGTTAAAATAGTAAATTTAGTTCCTTCTAGCAAATAGCGAAAATATTTTATGGATGCAAAAATAGCTAGAAATTCCCGGTCATATGCGCTGTACTTTTGTTCTGCCGTGCTGAGTTTTCGGGAGAAAAAAAGGAAAAGTTTCCAGGAATCGCCTTCGCGTTTCTGTATACAGCCACCAATAGCTCTGTCGGATGCATCCGTCAATAAAATTATTGCTGCGTTAGAGTTAGGATGTTCCAGATAATTTTCTACCTTAAGGTCGTTAATACAATTTTGAAATGCCTGGCCAGATTCGTCAGTCCAATTAAGTGGTGTTTTGTCGCGTTTTTTACATTTCCTCAACAGTTTTTGTAAAGGTAATTGTTTTTGAGCCGCCTGAGGTAAAAATCGATGGAAAAAATTTAGCATGCCTAAAAATCGTCTTAGATCTTGAACTGTTTTGGGTCGGGGAAAATTTGAAATGGCTTCAACTTTTTCAGGTAATGGGGTAATACCATATTTATCTATCTTAAGGCCGAGAAATGATAAATTTTGCACAGCACAAACGCATTTCTCGCAATTTAAAACCAAACCTAATTTTGGTAGCCGGTCAAAAACTTGTTTCAAATTATCTAAATGCTCCTCTAATGAGGAAGAAGCAATTAAAAGATCATCAATGTAAACAAAACAAAATTCAAGCCCCTGAAGTGCATTATCCATCAAGCGCTGCATTGTTTGAGCAGCGTTTCGCAAACCAAAAGTCATGAAATTAAATTGAAATAAACCAAAAGGGGTTATTATAGCAGTTTTTTGCTTATCTTCTTCATGCATTGGTACTTGATGGTAAGCACGCTTGAGATCAAGGGTTGTGAAAACAGTTTTGCCGTGCAAATATGAGGTGAAATCATGGATATGCCTAATAGGATCTGGAATGGTCTGCGCATTTAGAGCTCTGTAGTCTCCGCATGGCTTCCACGAACCAACAGATTTCTTTACCATTACTAAGGGACTTGCCCAACAACTGGTAGAAGGACTACAGATTCCTTTATGGATTAAATTTTGAAATTCCTTTTTAGCTGCTATTAGTTTATCGGGAGCTAAACGTCGTACCTTAGCACCTACAGGAGGACCGTTTGTTTGAATTACATGGGTAACATTATCGGATTGATCTTTGATAGGAGATCTCTCAAAATCATCAAAAATATCATTGTATTCCCGAATTAAATCGTTAAAAGTTAAAGATAACTTTAAAGCAGTTATAGATGGGTTATTATCTGTAGAAATTTTGCCAGTAGAAGTTAGAGTGGTTTGTTGATGTTTAAGAGATTTAGGTTTCAAATCAATAATTATCCCGTAATGTGTTAAAAAATCAGCGCCTAAAATAGGTCTAGAAACATCAGCTATAATAAAAGACCAAGGAAAAATTCTTCTTGAACCAATATTAAGAAATAAGTTTCGAGTTCCGTATGTATTTATTTTTGTGAAGTTTGCTGCTAAGAAATTTAACAAAGATTTTGGTTTGCAGCGTTCTGCGGATGAAGGAGGTACGACAGAAATATCAGCACCTGTATCCACTCGGAAGTTAAGACCCGATGGTCTATCGTTAATTACTAGACGGCAATTATTCTGGCCATTAACGTCGGCCGCCATCAACGTCTGTCCCTCTAGTTTTCCTGCTAGTAACTGCAAGGTTGGACACACTTTTTAGCATTTTTGCGAAAACGGAAGTGGTACCAGCACACCTTATCCTTACGACTAGCAAAACGAGCGAGAGAATTATTTCGCCGACTCATACTTCTGGATTTTTGAAACTGCGACATTCTATCAATTTTTAGTGAAAGTTCACTGATTTGAGCTTGCAAATTTGAAATGCAGTCATTAGGAATGCTCGTTTCCGGCACTTTCGTTTTCACATGATTAGAGCATATTTCACTTCCAGACGTTACATCTACAATTTTATCCGCCATGATAGATAATTTATTCAGATCATCACTAGAAGTAGTTAAAATTGCTTGCATCTGTGTGGGCAAGCGTTGCAACCATAAAGATCGAAGCAGTTCATCGCCACCGCGGTTTCCCGCCAAATCCTGCATCTGACGTAAAAGCATAGACGGGCTTTTATCACCCGATTCCACATCTTGCAACAATTTTTTAAGTCGACGCTCTTCAGAATCAGAGAAAATATTAAACAAACGTTCTTTTACAGTTTTGTACATATCGCTATTTGGAGGAGATGTAATAATATCACTAACCTGCGAGAGAATTTCGGTTTCGACCGAAGCGACAACAGTGTGATTGATATTTTGTAGAATCTTGCACAATCCCACCGGTGATAAATTGAGATTCCAACTGCGAAAACCATATTGCCGGGTTTTCTCTCCAAAACGGAGGCACTTTCACGGCAATACAAGAAATGCGAAACGTACTTAACGTCTGATGTATCACTGGATTCATTCATTACTTACACTTTTTCAGAAGATTAATATTCAACTCCGAGATCACGTCCGGGTCACCAGTTTAGCGTTTAGATAGGGTGCCGGAAGTGTGCTTGCAATAAAAAGATTATTTAAATTATATAAATTTAATTTACATTATTTACATCACTTATTTACATGACGAAAGCTTATGCGAACAACATCGCATCGCGCGGATACAATCTGGAATGATAACAATGTTGCCAGATACAAAAGATACATTTTACATTTCAATAATAAATGAGTGGCTTAACGCTAGCTCTGCCACAACTCTTCATGGCATTCTAAACACTCAAAACCTTGTATTTGAAAATGATTTAGTTCTGTCAAATATTTATTCCTAATGGGTTGCTGTTTCATTTGCTTCGGCTTTGAAACTACGCTTAATCAATAATTCCTTAAATCTTGTGTTGTTTCTTCAATTTTGTTGAATTGTTCATACTCAGATGCATGAACAATGACACAGCTTCCAAACTGTTCTCCAAACTGCCAGGTAACGATTAGGAATCCTGTAGAATTTGCCTTCCTAAAAGAAAAAAGACTTTCAGGAAATAGGAAAAATCTTCCTTTTCATTATAAAGAGAACATTAACAAAATACGAAACGGTGAAATGAAATGCAGTTTGCGGTAAACGAATGAAGGAATCAGACAGTTTTTTTACAGTACATTCGGTGTATCTCTGCGTGAGTTCCTTTAGTAGCAGGAAGAATATCCTGTCTGTACTCGATTTCCCACCAAGAGTTTTTTAACATTTGCTGTATCTTTAAACTTCTGCATCTATGCATAAATTGAAGGCATACTTGGTGCGTCAAGCGAAACTTTCTTTGCAAGGTTTTCGGTGATTTTGTTTCCACTAACCACAATACACATGCACTTTCTTCTAAGATATTGCCATTTTCTTTTCTTATTACAGCTGCCAAGTAATTAGCGCCATCTACCTCAGAATATTGATACTAGAAAAAAGCTGATAACGTTCTTCATTTTTTTTTGCCTCATACTTAATTTCTTTTCGCCTTTTCGTATTATTACTATTAATTTTTTGATTAATAATGATCTTCCTCGAACATCCTGTATAAGCATATCAACAAAAGTTACTCGAAAAATGAAACTGCTTTAATTTACGAGATTCACTTTCTAGAATATTAATTGTGCTGAATGTCTTACAATAATTTAGATTACCATAATCACTGATTGGAAAACGCAGTGATTATAAAAAGAATAAGTAAATCTAGAGTAATTTCTCCAAGTAAATTCTATACCGAATATGAGGAATCACTGAAATCCACAAAGACAACATCAAGAAGTAACGATCGAATTCATCAGCAGCTTTTCCTGTAATAAACCTCGCAGGATTAGCACAGGAACTAGATGACCGCAAGGCTAAGCACCATTAAATCGATCACGAAGAGAACTCTCTTGACTAATTTAAAATTAAAATCCCCCGTTAATCCTTCCAGCTTACACTTTTACAGCCTTTGGGTAATGAATCGGTGAGTGGATGGCAGTAAATGACATGCCAAGACAGACGGAAATTCCAAGTTATGGAATGAATTCCACATCGTTAAGTTATGAACGAGGAGACCATTTCTAATTAATATTTTAGTCTGCCTTCCGAGTTGGCTTGGATCCAGATTTTTCTTCTGAAATGAATTTCACGGTTTCGGTTAATTCAAGTAAATACTAATAAGGTCTTGATATATTTTTTTATCTTATTTGTAGTCTTAATGTTAGATGAGGCGCGTAAGGAATTAATTTTTAAGAATTCTACAGATTTATGAAAATGTTTCATTAGTATTCTCACTTAAGTGTGAAAATATATATTGATCGGTTTTAATCTGCTCATTAATTCCGCTATTTAATAATGTGATGTTTCAAAACAAAAGGCATATTTCTACGAATATTTGCCACGCATATTTGTAAGTAATTCACTTTAAAATGTTAGTTTTTTCTTTTCATTTATTCCCTTGTTTTAATTAGTTGTCGAGTCCTTTCTTTCTACTAAAAGATCATTGGTCATATACTGCAACAAGGCACTTGGCTTCTGTTTTGCTCTGTAACATTTTTTTCTGATACATATCTGTTCGCGCCAACTACTAGTTTGGCTCCTTTCATAACTTATAGCAACCCTTGGACGCCGCCATCCGCCATATTGCATCTCTGTCGGAGTCAGTTGAAGTTGTTTGGTTTTTCATGTATGCATGTGGTATGAGCATCGCAGTTCGCCCATGTATTATCACATCATGTTTCATATCTACTCTACCACATGAGTAACATCAGTTTCTACGTATTCAACGAGAAACGCATTTAGTTCATTGTGACATCGCAGTCACCATGTTCAATTGTAGCTCTTGCATGAGCATACTCAACTTGCCAACAGGCAGCGTCTACCAAAATCAAATCTGTATATATTGGAACATCCTGTATATATTGTAAATAAACTATATATTTAAATAATCAATACAGTCCGCTCAATTCGACGAATAAAACGCAAAAATATCTTTCTATAAATGTTTAAAATATATGTTTCAAGCGTGGAACATGACGAGTTGGAAAGATTCATTCTATTTATTTTCACTGCATAGCGATATCTCGACTAATTCAACAACAAATTTAAATCGAAAATGCCATCATTTTTTTTTATACATCTGACTCTTGAAAAGTTACAAATCTCTTTTATAACACTCTAAATCTCTTTTGACTAGGAAGATAAAAAGTCTCATTTCTGTGAAAGCTCGAGCTTCAAGCAAAGTAGATGCTTGTGATATCTCTTCATCGAGAAACCATCCTATGACTTGTATAAACTTTTGGATCCAACGAAAATCCATTTTGTTTGCATTCATCCACCTATTATGTTCTCATCTTAGAAATACGTAGCGTTCTGCGTATGGTATACTTTATGAATATTCTCCATAAGGGACATGGAACCTCCAAATTAGTATGGATTCCTATTCTGTATTTTTATTAGAGAAGTTTTTGCTTTATAAAAGAAAAACAAAGCGAAACCGGTAAAGCAATCAACTTACATAATCTATCTTCCTGATAAAAGTGAATTCTAAAACATTTGCATTATCAGAAAGACAAAGGAAATTAGCTGGAATTATAATTACATGAAAATCTTATAGGTTGATTCGTCTATTTGTATATTATTTTGAAGAATTTAATTTTAATTATAGCAAGGATAAAGCGCACATAAAAGATGTATATCATATGTATATTACGGGTTTTACGGTGACCCGCCCTCGGTGGGCCATATTGAGAAGTAGTTTCTTTTTTATTCGCTGAATGTTTTTCCCACCCTTTTAATAAGTCATCCTCAGAGTTTCATACTTTTCTGATGTATGATTACGGCTGCTGGCGGAACTTTAATTATGGACACCTTGTATATGACATCTTTTTAACCTTAGCCTTAAGGGCAATACTCACCGCACGCCAGTGGCCTAGTGGGTTACGTTCAAGGCTTGAGGAATATGGGTCGGAGGTTATGAGTTCTGTCTTCTAGTTTTACTAATAATTAGTAGTATTCTAAATCGGGTATATTTATACATTTTTACGAAAATCGTCCGGAGAGTGTACGGTGAAAGCAGTCCAACAAGCAGGATAACGGAGAATGACGCTTCATTCTCGAATATTCTGGAAAGCACGAAGCACATATAACAGGAAAAAACAGCACTTGCACAAATTAGCAATCCAAGCAGACAGCAAATCACTAATAATATCACGAACAATGGCGCTAAGTGTCTATCAGCTGACCAACTCGTAATGCGAACAAGACTCCAAAGAGATTAATTCCCCATTGAATAGTTTGGTATTTGTACCCTTTTCCGACAGGATGTGACGTCACATAGAAATCTCCCGAAGATTATTCATAACTCCGTCCCTAATAGAGATAGATAATAAAATTCTAATTTTTTCGAAAATCTTCATTTGTTACTAAAAATGGTCGCTAAGTTTGTCGCAAAGGTCGAAGGTTATTGACTTCCATTCCCTGGCATCCAATAAAATGTCTGTAAATGTCTCTTTCCAACCATAGGACTAACATGGATGGGAAGAGACATTACAGCTTAGCAACAAAATTCTTTAGCAACCAGCCTCTCTCTGGACTGACTGCTGGAAATATTCCTCCAAACGAAACACAAATGTTGGGCAGTTTCCTTTGAAAGACCTCTAGGAAGGCAACCCATTCCCATGAATTAGAACTAAGTCAGACTTCTACTTCAGGCCTACCTAGATGCCCCGCGTCACTTTGATCAACAAAGGAAAGGAACCACCAACACCACAATGGTTAAGCAAAAGCTGAAATATGTAGTGTCATATTTGTAAATAATAATAATTAAAGGAAAAATGTTTTCTAAAAATAGTGTTAACATATTATTAAAAAGAAATTAATAAAATAAAAAATCGTTTGGTATGAGCATTTATTAAAACGTAACAGAAATAAAATGCGAACGCCACAGTATTTTTTATTTTGTTTAGTTTTGTGTACGTCGCCTGGAAACGATGAAAAAGCATGTTTTAAAGAGAATTCGATGCTTTATAAAAATTTGAGTGAATTTGTCGTTTATAGTTTGTAAATATTTTATGTTAAAAAAATATCTATTGGTTGTCTAAGTCGTGAATAAATGTGTTGTTTTGGAAGAAAAGAATAATCATACTTCGTCTAATTCTTGAAATACAGTACAGTAGGCAGAAAATAAATTTGAAATCATTTTATTTAAACATTTCTCTAAGAACAAGCATATTTTTAATGACTATAAACTAGTATAAATATGAATTTATTGCATTACTATAAAAACTTACATTTTATATAGATGGCAGAGGGACAACATAAAATGATTTAAAATGTTTATATTTTCCAATAAATAACTAACAGCTCTCGAATAGTACAGAAATCGAATCTCAACATCTATCTTATTGCTTACTAGTATATCTCCGGTTTCCATTCAAAAAACTCCAACAAATCTCAGCCATAAAAAAAGAAAATTTAAGTGCTTCCCGCCGTGTTTGATATGCTCTCACTTTTTCAAACAACCCCACTGAGGGAAAAAAAGAAACTCTCTCTTTCAAACAACTCGGAAAGATACGTTTTTGGCCTAGTTTTCGAAGCATGAATTCCAAAATCTGAAAGTTTTCCGCAACTTGTTTAAAGAAAGAATTTTTCGACTGACATATGACATAGAAATTCGAGTATTCTGTGTTTTTTTTAGATTATTTATTTGATGTATTTTTTACGTTAAGGCATCCGAATAAATAGTGACGACACGTCTGAAACGATGTTGCTTCCCAACCGTAGAAACGTGTGAATTACGTTTTTCACTTTTTGCTATCTCAAATATTTGTGTTTTGAAAGATTTTTTTTATCGGATATTGTTATGATAGAGATGAAGCAGTTAATATCTTGGTGATCGTATTAAAAAAAATTTGCGTTAAGTTTAAAATTGAAGAAATCTCAAACTTTTTTTTCCTGAAAAAGGGATGTTTTTCTATATCATAATAGTGTATGTGTTATGAGTCAGCTGGTTATAAATTTCAAGCAAATACTGTAATAGACTTTTTTCCATCTCAACAGCATAGCTTATGCCTTAACAATATTCCTTAACCAGCAAAGTGGAAACAAAATAAGCAGAATTTCTTCTTATATATTTTAAATAATAATATGAGCTAACTCAACCGCCAATGCTGGTAACTAATGTGTATTGCCATTAAATCTTAAATGAATTAAATCCATTCTGTTACCAAATTCATGAAGAAGATAGATCAAAGGTAATTTCTAAAAAATGAAGATAATAATAAAATAAACAGTTGACTTTTACTTTGTCGTATTCGAAATAGGAGTAAAGAAAATTCCGACAAGAATATTTTAGTCGTTAGAAAATTTGACCTCAAAATTTAGATGAATCTCCATGTTTTAGATCATCTTGTGTCCGAAAATTTTGGAGATTATACATATCCATCTGTCTGCAAATGCGATAAATCTGAAATGGAGCGAATTTGGTATGTGGTCTTATCACCAAAATTGTTCGTAGCTATCAAATTTTTAAAGAAATCCGTCGAACGGAAGTCTGTCGGTCTATCTACACGTTGTAATATTCGTAAAGAATAATATATATATATATATATATATATATATATATAGAATTATTAAAATATTTAAAGAAAAGAAATTAATTAAAAAAATCATTAATTTGGTCATAAACTAAATTAATTTAAAAATATCGTTTGGCTGTAAAAGAAATTAATTTAAAAATATCGTTTGGCTGTAAAAGAAATTAATTAAAAAAAATCGTTTGGCATTGATTCTTTTCTAAAGGTTGTAAAAATAGAGTGGCAACGATATATTTGATTTTTGCTAACGCTGCACAGCAACGGAGAAGAATAATGATGATTATTATTGAACATGGAATTCGATGTGGGTCAGTGATGTAAGTGTATGTGTTTGTTTTAAATGTTTGTGCTGTGGAAGACGTCCAATAAACATTTTATTTTTGATAAAGAAGGCTCCACGATTCCTCATACTATGTAGAAAATACATTACAACGTGTACACGATAATGCAATGGGCTAGGTTGATAAAAATTGCCATATAGTTTTATCGCTAAAATTATAGATGTTTATCAGATGTTGGATATCATCAAGTTAACTGTCTGTCGATGAGCACTTAAATTACAGTGGTTGAAAAACATTCACACGAACAACTTCTCAAGAACCCGACTTCGACTCCTAATGCGTTTCATATGTGATGAGAACAATCTCATTGTAGGGGATAATAATTGAGCACTCATCCACCCAGACTGACACACACTTTCGGCTACTTATGATTTTTTCCCTCTAAGTATTTTTTTCTATTTTGTATTGTTTTCTATGTTGTTCTGTCCAGTTTATGTTTCTTTTTCATTTTCATTTGTCCTTGTACCTGTTACTTGTTTTTGTCCCTTCTTAAAAAATAAAATTCTCCTCCATCCATCCAAACCGGAAAGGAGCCAAATGGCTCTAAACACGGGGATGCAGGTGGTGTAATGCAATGTAATGTCGATGTGGCTATTCGTGTGCATGTGAATGCAATAACTCAGAAACACAATAAGTCGGGTGATTTAATTTTAACTTGCGGTCTTTACACCAAAATTGTAGATCAACGACAAATTTTGGATCATATAACTCTAAGGGAAGAGATGCTGTTCCACATTACATGGTAAATTCTGTATAATAAGCGACGAAGATAAACCCAAAACGCGACATATATTTGGGAAGCGTACTAGAAAATCGAGCGGAGAACACACACGCTTGTTGTGGAGTATACAAATCGTCAGAAGTTGAAGAACACAACTTTATCGAGCTCTCAACGAGGCTCAGTTTACATTCCACCTGTCTTCCAGGATCCATTTTAAATTACCCCTTCCTCCGTCTTTCCGATATCGACATTTCGAAACCTTTTACCTTCATCTTCTTCCAAGTGGAAAAGAAACCGGGGCCTCTCCCCTCCCCACCCCTCATCCCTTCATCAGTCTCATCAGCATCGCATCGCTGACATATTTATCCCTTCTTCTGTCCCGGAAATCCGATCGGCCTTCCTGTGTTGCCCGGGCAAGTTTTGCTGGAAGACTGGCGTGAGGAATTTGTCCATCTCTCGCCAGCTCCCTCGGGAAGGTTGGCAAGAGTGGATGATGCTCCCTACTTCTTTTACAACGGACAATTCCCCAAGGGAGGACAGCAACTTAAGTGACTAGGAGGATGTCGTCGTGTAATCCATCATTTTTTTTACCAGATAAGGAGGGGCGAGTGTGTAATACAAGGTGATGGCGGGATCTGGTGGAGTCTTTGGCGAGGTTGACGCTGGGTTCTTCTTTTCTGTGAGTAAATATGCGGCTGAGTAGTCTCCAGGCAATATTTCGTAACAGCATTCGAGTATAATTATTCATGTTGCTCTGCGATATATTCTTCTTCTGACCTAACAACATTATATGAAAACTCTTAGACGTAAATACGTCATTATTTTGCAAGTAATAGAGACAAGTAATGAAGAACAGAAACATTGAGAAGTATTCTAGGCAATAGGAACGTGCATTACAGATAATAGTACTCATGTATAATTATAGATGTTGTGATGGGATATTTCGTAACAGTATTTGCTTATAATTATCCTATTGCACTGGGTTGAAGGTTTCTTCTCACCTAACAATACTATGTGAGGAGTTGTAGACGTGGATACATCATTATTTGCATGTAACAGAGACATTAAATGAAGAACGAAAACATTGAGATGGATTCTAGGCATGCGCATTACAAATAATAGTATTCGTGTATTATGACAGCTGCTGCGCTGGAATATCACTGTTTCTTTCTTCTCACTTAACGATGATATGTAAAAAATATTGGGCTTGGATACGTCATTATTTATAAGTGACAAAGAAAGTTAATGAAGAATGGCAACATCGAGAAGGATTCTGTACATGCGCATTACGAAATTATTTCAAATATTTCTATTGTTATATTCGTTCAAATATTTCTAAATGCAAATAAATAAATAATTATACATGAGCAATCCATGTAGATTTTTCCAGATAGAAGTTCAGAAAATCTGGTCACTGCATTTAATAGTCTTTTTTCAAATAAAGTTGCCGGGTTTTCGAATTTAGCTTCATCATAGAATGACGACGATCGGTTATACATCTTCCATTTGATAGATGCTGCATAAAATTTGTCCCACATCCACAGTTTTTGAGTAAAGACCGTTTTTCGAATTTTATTTGTTTAACTTGTATGTTTATATACAAACAGACAAACATTGTACCCTTTGACGGCTGTATTGCGAAAATTTAATACGGATTTGCAATTTTGATGGTCAGATGCTAAAACCATGTGCCAGATTTCATCTATCTAGTTCATTGCATTTTTGAATTATCATGTTTGCATGTACTTGGATGGCGGGACGGACACATAGAATTCTAAAAACTTTTTTGTGGACTCAGATAGATCCAAAAAATGGAAATGTATCAATATCTGATGATAGAATTTTTGTGATTATTGTCCTTGTGTTTTTGCTCTGTTTTCATAAAGCATTCACACAGAAAATATTTAAGTTGTCAAAAAGTTAGGCGACAAGCAAATTACGGAAAAACGCAGGGCAAGCGAATTCCGAATGCACTGGGGACAAAAACCCTGCTCGTGCATAACAGAAGTTTGCAGTAAGGGGAGGGGGTCGTCTCATCTTCCTTTATCTTCATCTGACCACGGTTCAAAACTACAAGATCTCTCCAGAAAAACCTCAGCGTACTTTCAAAACGGGACGTTAATCTACCTTAAGTAAAAACCATCTAATGAGTTTTAAATCATATTCTTTAATTCACGGTTTTTAAATTCACCGTTTCTGGCATCAGCTTACTAGAACAGTGCATTTACCTTATATTCGACGACATTTCATTAGATTCGCTAAGACTGAGAGGTACCGAACTTTTTTTTTACCATAATTAACCTCCTCTTACTAGTTAGATAATTTCTGTCTCATCGAGGTCACTGACAAACTTTTAAAAGAATCTTCTAGATCCTCCTTTGAAATAGGATCCTCCCTTCATGTAAATCACAGATTGCTAATTAAGCCAGAAAATGAGAAGTTGCATGTAAATCAGTCATGCCCGACTAATTTTCTCATTAAGGCAGTCATCGACCCTTCAACTGCTACCGCAGTCCAGATGGAGGTATAATTTTGGTAAAACAAGTAAAAACCGCGAGTGCGGCTCTCCATTAAAAAAAAACTGAGTTTTTTCCAAACCGTCTCAGTGCACTTTTCCCCTTTCGCTTTCCATACATTTATTCAACGCATTATGAGAAAATTTATGCACCGACTCGACGCTGAAGGCAGTACTGAAGCGGTCATGTGAACAGAGATGAGGGGGAATTTTTGACGCATCAGAACTTAAAGTTAAGAATGAAGACTGCAGCTAGTACTTTACATTCATTCATAAAAATATGAGGCCTTTTCTTTCCGATTCTAGTGCCCGTAGAACGTGTTGTTTCGTAGCATCTTTTGTAGGTTTGAATGAAGGAGATGTATTTGACTTGACCAAGCAGGAAGCTTGTTGATACAGAAAAAGAGATACCGATTTATTTAATAAGATGTAACAGAGGATATTGATGTGCATAGATTCTACGAAATATCAAGATAATTTATGAAAATGGAGTTTGAAATAAAGAAGCCAAAAATCACTAATCTCTACTAATAATAAGACGTCGCTTAACATTCAACACCACCTATCTCTATTTTTTGAAATTTCAGAGAAGAATGAAATATTCATTTTTTTTGCAACCAGTAATGAATATTTGTCAACGTTTTTTACATTCGGATATGGGCATGAGACAGCATCTTCTTATCAGATGTTTAAAAAAATCCAAAAATATTCTTTGTTCCTAGCGAAAAAATGAGCATTCCTTCCTCTTTGAAATTTCAAAAAATTGAGATAGTTGGTATTGCATGTTAAGCGACGAAAAGCTAATGCGATGATGATGATGGTGCATCTCTATTGGTTGCCTACAGATTAAACAATTGAGTCTGGAGCTACAAAAATTGGCGCAGGAAAATTTGGAAGGTGGGAATGCGTTCTGCAGATAAATGTTTTAAAAATTTTAATTAAAATTTTTATTAAGTAAAAATTAAACAAATTTTGGGCCTTTTTCCTAGATAACTTCCGAAAATATTATTGCCATAAATGATTTTTTCACCATCTTGAAATTCAAAAAATTACCTTTTTAATAACATCAATCATGTTCACATTCGCATAGACAGATAGACGGACAGTTTTCCCGTAGACAGATTTTGTCCAAAATTTTGCTATAAATCTATAATTTTAGTACAAAGATCGCATCCGAAATATCATTTATTTAACTCAGGGGGTTCCCTGCCTTTCTTTCCTGGAGTACCCCTCGATTAATCGTTCTATTTTCGCGTACCCCTACTGTCATATCCCTCCCTCCAACCATCCGTCTATGCTAGGAAGTTTTTATCAATGATTTTAAGGTCTTAGTTTAGTTTAAGAGTCAATTGTCTCTAATTAATAACATTTGTAGGACTTATATTTGATTTTAAATTTTATTCCATTTTTACAATAGTATTAATTCAACACCAACATTAATTAAAGCAGTATTAGAATAATTTTTAGCTTATAAGGATAACTAAAAATTACACTTCTTAATAATCAACTATTCAAGTGGATTAAATAACAAATATTCCCTTGGGGAACCAAAATTCTGTAACTTTTTTAATCCCTTATGTTTTCTTGTTTCCGCCATTATCAACTTTGATTTCTCGTATCCCCAACTAGTCCTGCACTTACCCCCAGGGATACGCATAACACAGGTTGGGAACCTCTAGTCTAGCATTTTTGAGTTCATAATGTTGTCGCAGACAGACATAATTTCATTAATGGTTAATTTCGGACTTCGGGGAAGTCTAAAACTTGAAGATTCATCAAAATATCTGTGTCGATTTTTTTACCAAATACAATATTTTCTCTTTGCATAAATCATGCACAAGGAAGCAAAAATATTATGGAACAAAAAAATATTCTGATTTTTTAAAAAACACTTTTGTGGCATGTCTCTAATTCCTTGGTCTGCAAGGATATTATCCCAAATACATTGCGACGGCATTTCATTCATCTTACATGCTATATAAATTATACTAAGTAGCTCGCCGCAAAAGTTCTTCCCAAATTAATTCAGTTTTCAATACGAGAATACGCCTACAATGGTAAGATAATCATAACGTTAGCATATTCGCTAATGAAAATGCAGTTAGCGATAACAGGTAATTGAAAGTCTCTGAAAATTGCGTGCCGATCTGAAACACTCCCGAGGCTACTACTGAATACTTAATAACCTGTTGTACTTCATAAAAATAATGCGTCTAGCATAGGTACAAATGTGATGATTATATTTGAGTATTAAGACATAAAATGCTTGCTTATTAATCATTTCGGTCTCCTAGTTTGTCAGGTTCTCATTTGCTATAATTTTGCGATGTAGAGAGTATGTACCTATACTAAAAATTCGATTTTTTAAAAATATATGTAACACCACTCCATGCCCCTGTGGGTTAGCGTTTCTTTCCTGGCATCCCGGAAACCCGGGTTCCCTGGGAATCGTAGGAATTTCTTAAATTTTTGTATTCCCGGGAATTATACTTGGTTCCCGGAAATTCCCGGGAACAAAAAATTGTAAAACTATTCAAAAAATCATCTCCAGAATGATATTTTACAAAATTATGTTAAAGCAGAGTTTGGCTGCGAAAAGATGGTTTGTTTAAATACCAAAACACGCTGGAATAGTTTGTTCGAAATGCTTGAAAGATTTTTAGAGATAAAATCAAAAATTTTAAAAGCATTAATTGATATTAAAGAACAACAAATTTTGTCTAATGTAGAACTTGAAACTCTGACTGCAATTGTTGCAGGCTTGAAGCCAGAAAAAATTGCCTAGAAAAACTATGCAGTCGAAACGTGACTTTGCTAACTGCCCTACGATGTATTTTCTTTCATTATTGGAGAGTTGGACCAACAAAATTCAGAATTTGCTAAGAATATGAAATGCTCTCTGGTCCAAAAAATTAGTGAGAGACGCAATGTTAGTTTAGTTGGATTAATGCAATATCTAAATCTTGGAGAAAGTATGAACTACTGCAGTTACTGTTAATCTTTCACGTTTACCAAATAAAATCGCTTTGATTCAACAAGCTAAAATAATTTTGACAAGGCTTTTTTGCGAAAAAGACGAATCACTGTTCAACTCTTCGCACTCGGAAGAAGAGAGCACGAAAATATTGGAAGATAAATCTTTAACGTTGTACAATTAATTAGAAAAAGCGATCCACTCAAAGACAAAGGTCCTATGTTGTTCAACTAGCAATAGTTCTAGCTTGAGCAAGATAGTGAAGCAAGAATTGCAGTTATTTGGTTCAACAGAATATCGATCATCAAATATAATAAAACTGGTGGAGGCTTTGGAAACAATTCCACCAACATCAGCTGAAGCTTAGAGGGCGTTTTCTGCTGTCGGGTTGTTTATAACAAAACTAAGAGGTAGGCTGAATTATAAAAGCGTAGATTGCTTATGCTTTCTTAAATCATACTTTAAAAATAAATGATTAATATATTTTTTTGTATTTTATAGCTCAATATATAGAGCAGTATAAATTTTGGAATTTATGAATATCCTTGTTTTGTGAAATTATTATCGATATTAATTAAAAATAAATAATTTTTAGATTTTTCAAATTTTGATGTATTCCCGGGAAGCATATTTACAAACCCTACCCTGATAGAACTGAGACAGGAAATCGGACAATATGATTGGCTCGCTTCGCCGAGAGCCGATGACGTCGTTCTTTGCTCTCGTGCGTGTACTTTTCATTAGTATGATTTGTTACAGTGTGGGATGTTTTATTTTTTATGATATTTTAAAAAATAATTTCATTTTTAAAAATATTACAACCCACGGAAGAACGTTTTTTGTGCTCAACTGTGGGAAAACGGAGAAGAAAAGTAGGACGACTCTTGTTTTGTTATGATTGCCGTAGCTACGTGCGAGAGCTGAAAACGACGTCACTGCTCCTCCTAGCCAATGATATTGACTGATTTCCTGCCTCAGTTCTATCAGGGTAGGGTTTGTAAATATGCTCCCGGGAATACCGGGAATGACTGTTATATTCCCGGGATTTCCCGAAAATTCCCGGGAAAGAAAAAAAGGCCGGGAAATCAGAAACCCTACCTGTGTCTGGAATTGTTATGACTCTTAATAATCGGTTTAGGTGGACATAAAGTGGAAGCAGACCAGGCACGGCACAAGACGAAAAGAAAAAAATAAACTTAGTTAACTAAGAAACCGCAATAAAGTAAAAATTTAAAATAAATTATAAAACTAAGACAAGAGAACATAATTAATAACAAAATAAAATAAAAACTTAATGAAAGGAGAGGAGAAAAATAAAAAAGGAGTGATTTTTTACATATATATAACACCACTTCATGTCCCCTTATCTAGAATCATGATGTTTCTTTGTAATCGGTTTACATGAACATGAAGTGGAAGCATACCAGAAGAAAATTTAAAAAGCAATTTAGCAATCTAAAGAAAAAGATAAATCTTGAAATAAATTAAATAACTAAAACAGGGAAACTTAAATAATAACAGAAGTATCCATGGTATCACTAGAAGAGTCTCTATCAGTAGAAGAGTCCGTGATATCTCTAGAAGACTTTCCTGTTGTTTTCTATATCTAGATCTTGTTCTTTTTTATGTTGATTGCTGAACTTTATACAGATTACTGATTTTTTACATATAGCTACTACATTTCTCCCTGCCGCCCGCTTATGCTATGTCGATGACACCAAATGCTAGCGAACGTGATCTGTGAGAACTGCTCTGTGCGGATTAATTTTACTGTATTGTTGCCCCTGTAATGTTTGAATTTTGGCGACAGAGAAGCCATTTGGCATGATTTTTGCCGATTCTTTGCCAGCAATAAAATGTCAAATTTTTAATTCAATAATTTCAAGGAGAAATGAAATGTTCAATTTTCAGGTTTATTTCAGTGGTTATTGCTTGATTTATAAAAGTTCTCGCTGAAAGAAAAAATGTTGAAACTGAGGTTTCAACTATTTTTCGTTTTGGGCGCTAAAAATTAGCATTTTTTATATTGAGAAGCTCAAACGCATACCAAGCATGCATGCCTCGACCATGTGTTTAGTTGTGTTTACGAACCCATAGCAATTATATGTGTTCGTAATGGGATGACTATGAAATCTCGGATGGGTGCCATTCCCTTAGAAATAAAAGTGTTAAGTTATAAAGTGGAGTTTTTGTGGAAAAACTAGTTTCTGTTAGGAAAAAAAAGTTTCTAATGTTTAGAGCGAGATAAAACTTGTTACCTTGTTTCGTCACGAGTCAAAAATTTGAAAGTAATTAAAGACATAAAAGATAAACTGCCGATAATTATGAATTCTTAACCCCTTAAGGGTCACATTTTTTTTTTTTTTTTTG
>BGPR01000533.1:86955-135506 GCA_013235015.1 Araneus ventricosus
AATTTGACATAAAATGACGTAGAATCATAAGCATCTCAAGTATTCTATCCACTTCCCAGATGAATGCGAAAACGACAACTCTTTCCAAAACAGGAGGTTATCTTATTAGATAACTAGAGGATGCAGAAGGAAGAGCACTTCCCTCTTTCGCAAGCACGTCTGCCTCCTCATTGCCAAATACTCCAACATAGGATGGAATCCATTGAAAGCAAACTTTACTTTTCTGCGAAAGTGTAGCAATTTTGGAAACAACCTCGAGTTATGTAATAGACCGGTTTATAGCAACAGGTCTTCATTGTATGTCTGGAAATATATCTATCTCCCTAGCTGCTGTGAGTGCAGCCGCCGACAGAGAACGCAGACATCACCGGTCGTAATAAGACTGTGCTTGTAGCATTAGGGTTGATTTCTCCCTTTTGTTCCGTGATTCTATCCACTTCAGTGATGGGTTTTAATTTAATGTATTTCAGTAGGAGTCATTGCTGTGTAATTGTCTTATAGCCAAGATTAGAGTTACAATCAAGATTTGCATTATTGTCAAGTTATTCTCACGGCACTATATTTTGAAACATTTCTTTAAAATCAAGATTTGTGACATTGAATCCTGTGAGTTTTATCCAGTGGCATGGCGATGAGAGGTGAAGAGAGTGCAGATACCCCGGATGCCAGTCTAACAGCGCCATCGAGATAAAACATTAATGCCTTTGATTAACTTTTGAAAGCAAAATATGATGTGGGGTGAAAAAATAACACTTGATAAGGCACTGAGACTGGACTCATATTATACCCTTGGAGCCTCTTTTCTTGGCTATGTCACTACATTCATCGCAAAGAGAAGGAAACCATAACATCAATATATCCTTAGTGTCTGATTAATATTGTAATTTTAAATTATTTTTGCCCAAACAAATCATCCTAGATTAAAGCATTTTCTATAGACACCGGTGCATGTCCTTCATATTTGTACGTAACCTTCATATTCGCTCTCAGTTTGACGAGTTCTTCCAATTCAGTCTGTCTGGGAACCTGCAAAAGAATGAAATGAAACCATAAACTAACTCAGAATCTTCTGGGAAGTTGCTATTTTCGCCAAAAGCCAGCAATAAAAACTGCTAATGCAGTTCAGGTGTGTATGGAGGCATGTAACGAGAAATACAAATGAGTCTGCTCCATGGACTGCTTTTACGACTGGCAGTGCCCATGACGGACAAGATAAAAGCTTTGGGCAATAATCTTGTTCAGGGAACCTGTTAAGTGCTGAATTCATGTGAGCTCAAGGAAATGGAAAAGTCCTCAAACAGGTGCTATAGACTTTCGTTTACGGTGTGCGGAGGCCAGTTTTATCACCCCTTTTACGGTTGCGCAACATAATCGTTTGCCGCGTATTGCTCTAATCAAAGAAAAAGGTTGCTGTTGGAGTGTCTGATTGAAATGTGGGGTTTTCTTTTCTGGGTGTTTATTGTGATTTGTGGAGGATTATTAAATGAAGTGGAGGGCTACTTTCTGGTTGAGGAAAAACAACAATATATTTTTTTCTTTCACTTTGTTAATCCCGTGTAAGGCTTTGGCTCTATAAATGATACGTAACAATTATCTCAACCTTATAAAAAAAATTGTGCCCGTGAAAGCTAGCAAATTTTGTAACTAAATATTAATATTTTGTTGTCTGCCCCCTATGTTTCCGGGTACTTTTAGATGTCTATAAATTTCTTACACCCCCTACTTTTTCCACCCAATTGCCGCCACTGTGGGGGAATATATCATTTTGCAACGATTCCACTCTAAATTGAAGGTGTTTTTTATCCACCAAGTGTACTGGCCAATTAACATTGATATTATTACATCTCTACCTGACTGCAAATGAACCTTAATCTAACCTCTGTTTCCATCCTGCTATAATCCATAACATGCGAATAAATCAATAAACTGAAAGAGCAGTGAACATTTCTAATTTTGAAATTGCGTGAGGATGGAAGCAGATAAATTGGAAAGAGCTTTTTTTTCTATTTTTATTTCATTGATAAATATGGTATACCAAAATGTACGCCTCTCTTTCCGAAGGTGTATGGATTGCTAATCATGGGATAATTAAGTCACGAGATACTGAACAAGTACGTAAACAGCTGACCACTTCTGTAGGAAGGATTCTGTAAACAGTCCCATCGACGGTCACCAGCAAATGCAAGACAACTCTCATTTGGAAACACTGTGCCGCCAGACCGACCTCAGACCGTAAACCTGTTTAGAAATAATTTAAAAAAATATTTATACAGTGAATCAAATTAGTTATTATATAATAAATGATTATTTATATGATATATTGTTGTAATAAATAAAAATAACTAATGAAACTCAAAACTGAAAAATGAATCCAACTAGTATATTAAGCCAAGGTAAAAGAAATAACAATCTATGGGATAAATTTTAACCATAAATCTAATATAAAATAGCCTAAAAGCTTTTTCTTGCGCAACTCTTTGACCATTTTGTGTGACTTTTGATGGATGATTTTGGTGTCGTTAAATTCGTTTGATCATCACCACCACCGTTAAATCAAAAAATTTGCATCTGATGTGCAGAGTGAACTTTCAGTCCATGTAAGACTTTCTATGTTAAATCTTTGGAAATACATTTCAGGTTGTACAATAAGACAGAAGTTTGTAAACAGCAGATGAAATTTATCCTGAACTCCTTGGCAATTAAAATCTTTAGTCATTAAAATGTTTCCAATCGTTTTTTTTCAAAGATTTTATATTCGCATAAACAGCGTAGGATCAATCTAGATTTTTTAAAAAAGTTTTCTCTGTTTATAGGCCGCTGTATATATTTAACCAACCACATATTAATAATTTAAAATAAGTTTGGATTTCAGATGAAAGAGGTTGGTTGAGAAATTCGTGTCTGAAATTTTTTTTTCCGATCCGCAAGTAAAAAAAAAAAGGAGGGTGGGGCTTTTATTAAAAAGGAGTTAAATAAAGGAGGTTTTTGCAGGAATAACAAATAATTATAAACACATTTAACTTTTTAGAACAAAGCGGTTGTTAATTTTTTGTAAATTAATTAGTCTCAATGGTCCTTGTCATCATTTTTATATTTGTTTTTATGCATGTAGAATTCGAATTGGTATATCGCCATTGCATTTATCGCGGTTGCCAGATGACGAACAATATCATAGTTTTTGTCGTATGTTTAAATTTAGTTGACCAATCCTATAAAACATATTCTATTTTAAAAAAGTTTTCGAGCACGTTGTTTAAGCACGTGCTAACGGTGCAGCAAAAGTACGCAATAGTGTGACTCATCAATTTACATTCTGATTAACCAAATTCCATCTGCAAACAAAAGTAGTTTCTAAACACATGTTAATATAAAGGGTTGGACGTGTTCTTGCACACGACCATATTGGATCAGACCATGCGTACTCAAATTCCACCCAGGGTATTAAATCAACCCTCTCATCCCCACAATAGAATCAATTCACTACAAACACAGTGAAACGGTGACTAAACTTCTCAAATCACGCCTTGTCTCTTCTATATCGAGCGGGGTCATCCCACACCCCAAACAAACGATACAATAACTCTCTGCCAAAAGATAAAACGTTTGTTTTTCACTCGCCTCGACACAGTTCAATTGAAGTGAAACGAAGCGTCGTAGTAGAAGTGACAGTTAAACGCTCCCTCCTCCCATCTTATGCAAACACTCACACCCCCCAAATGCACCCCTCTCGCAATATGCAACCACTTTTGCACCTAGCGATCAACCCCCTCCCCCATGAGTATACAGAAGCATTCTTCAACTCACTCCCCCCCCATTTCATTTCACACCCTTATTCGGTTGCGGTTTGGATACCGGGTCCCATTTCTGTGGGGAAGAGGGGGTGTTGTTGAATTCTCTGCGCCCCCCCTGCACTTCGTGGTGCTCATATCACACGTGGGGTCGACATGGGGTCATGGCCTGTCAATCACTCGTAACCATCTCGGCCAGTGTTAAAAGAGATGGGTGCGGGTGACGAGATTTGGGGATGCATCGTTGTTTTGGCATCGTTAATGTATTTGTATTAAGGTATGCAGCAAAGAAGACACTGCTACACGTTTGATGGAGCTAAATGGAGAAATAATATAATTGGTTGGAGAAACCCACATCAGTCAATAATATCAAAGTGCTGAGAGCTTTCAAACACCTGATTATTTTTTTTTTGATCAACCAAGACACAATGGCAAAAAAATAGACAAAAACCAAAATAAATTAATTGAAAAATATCATAGCGAGCCGCTCGTCAGAAAGAGAAGATCGCTTATGATATTAATTTGTGCTTTTTTCTGCTAACGACAAACGAAACCCGTTAAAATATGCCGCCATCCCCTCAATCCCATCTTATATATATATATATATATATATATATATATATATATATATATATAGTTAGATATTTTCCAAACAATCAAAATTCAAGTAACATTTTCAATATAAACACTTATTAAACTAATAATTAAAATTAAAAATAAAATAATGTTACCTTATTAATAATCATACAATGAAATACAAAAAGATAGATTAAAAACTAATGTATTAATACTAGTTAGATTATTATTACTATGAAAAAGACAACCCAGAAATTGGAATTTCTTATCAATTGGAAATTATCAGCCTTATATATTTACCTGGTAGATTTTATAAAGGTAAACATGTGGCTTTACTTGACTCATGTCATTTTTATTTTCGCGTATACGAAATATACAAAGAGAAAGTATTGTAATCGTCAAAAAATTCGAACTGGAGATTTTGACGATCTCCACGTTTTAGACCTCCCCGAGTCCGAAAAACACAATTTTGGAATTATGTCTGTCAGTGAACACGATAATTCAAAAACTATTAGAGCTACAGGGATGAAATTTGGTACGTGATCTTCACACATCATTTGCAGGTTTATATCAAATTTTGGACCAAATCCGTCGAAGGGTTCATGGTCTGTCGGACTGTGTAATCGCATACTTGTAAAAATTATATCTCCTAAACACTTTGACTTAGATGGATAAAAATTGGTATGACGGTTGCTAAAATTAATTATAGATCTGTGCCGAATTTTCGTTTCAATCGGTTAAAAACAAGGCGTTCAAATTGCATAATTAATTTTTCTAATCCGATTCTCCATACGCATGCCTACTGGTAGCAATCTGTGCACTCGGAAGGATTACGTCACTTTGTCCGTGAGCCGGCAAGAGTGAAAGATTCGTTTTATCTCTTGTTTTGTTTTCGCTGACGCACGCCCTCGTATTAGTGGAGCTTGCTAGAGTGTGATAGAAAATAAATATTGTTAAGTTTTAATACATTGGCATCTCTTTGAAATGATTCTTCACCTAAATATTTTACAATCACTATAATCTACAATGGAAAACCTTCTGATAGTCATTGCATTGTGGGTTACAGTTGGTTCGAATTTTTTATTCACGGAGGGGGAGGGGAAATGTCAAATTTTTGAGAAGTAAGGAGAAAGTTTAGGGGGTGACTCCCACTGGTTTCATTCATTATGCATATACCCCTTTTAAATGTGAAAACCACATGAACGCAAATTTCAAACAACAACAACAAAAAACAGTCATGTGGTTTTATGTGTGTGGTGTGTCTGCAATTAACAATTCAATTAGGACTTCTGTTGTAGCTCCGATTTCATTTATTTGTGAAATACTATTTTCAGACTATATGCAGATAGATTTCTCATGCTTACAAACATGATCTTTTAAATTAATTTTTTAAAACATGAATTCCTTCTCTACTATGAGATGTAAATAAAACCGTCGGGGATGTCTCTCCTCGATTTCCTCATGTACTGATTATATGTTCTCGGATTCCGAAACCATCCGCGCTTTTGCACATGCGCCAGCCTGAGCTATTTTCACCAAAATAGGGGAAAGTGATAAATGGAGGGGGAGATGTTTATATTTTACTTAGCGTTACCTAACAAAGAACTCCGGAAATGCTCTCATCTTACTCACTGCCTGTCACCCCTTTCCGGAGTAAAATCGTCCAAAAGTGCTTGTCTCGGGATATTGAAACGATCAGTACACGATATGCCGCGTTTTGCGCCTACCTTTTGTAGTACACTGAAGATAATCAAATATGCATTTTGGATCGCTTTGCATTCACCAACTATGTTCAAAATTTAGCTCTGATCTGCAGTTTTTATATAAAGATCGCATACTAAAATTAATCCATCTGGCTTCCTATGTTTGCAACGGCACGAATCGACAAGCCAACGGACAGTGAAATCTTTGACGATTCTGACCCAGAATTTGATATCTATCTGCAATTTCGGTTGTAAAACCATTTGTCAAATTTATCCATCTAACTGGTTGCGGTTTTGTGTCGTGATTTTGACTTGCACACAGACAGTCTTCCTCTGACCGATTCCGTCCAAAGTTTAATTCAAATATACAGTTTTAGAGTAAATTTCATTTGTCTAACTCGTTTCATTTCTGAGTAATGGAGTTCGTAGGCAGGATAGCAAGTCCACATTCCAAAAATGTTTACTTCGTAGTCAGGGAAGACTAGTCTGGAATAATTAAAATCTCGATCTCGAATATTTTGTCAATTATGCAGTGAAACTTCTCTCTGCAGAAGCCACCCTCCGTTCCTTAAAAAAATGGTCGCTCTAAAGGGGTTCCATGCTTGGAAGTGCAAAATACGCATTTAAATAAATCCCAATTCGTTATTTCTCATAAAACGAATTTTAAAAGAGAAAATTACTTCCAAAATTCCTAATTTCTTTTGAAAGAAGATATAATTTGTGTTTACTTGGTTCTGCCAGCTTTTTTCGGAGGTGATTTTTTCAGTTTTTTTTTTAAATTGGAAAAATAAATACGTAATTGCTTCGTCGGTAGTTGTTGAGGAATGGACAATAATATCATTTATTTTTCCTAAAGTTTGCTGAGCTGGAAATTTGAATTGCTGACGGCTGCAACCCATATCGGCAGCTTCTATGTCAGCGTCCAAATCAGCGCCTAAAAGGTACAAATGCAGTCCTTATACTCAAACCTTGTACAGGCTGAAGTTCACTTATATCTTCACATCCATGGGATGATTGATTTCGATCTGATTTCCGTTATTGTTTTTGAGTGTATAATTTTTTATTTCATTCTGTCCTCCACTTTCTCTTAATAAAAAGCCCAAAGCCAGGGAGACAAAAGGAATGTGCTTCGTTGAAGTTTAACGGGAGACCAGCTTGGCCGCTCAGAGGGGTTTCAGTAACTGTTAATAGAGGTAATTTTAACATTACGTCTATGGGCAGAAAATTCCGCGCCAAACAAAATTGACAGTTAAGAGTGGGTTGGCAGCTTATAGAAGTTTCACTGCAGTACTTTCTCTTTATATATTTCGTATACGAGAAAGTAAAAAAGATAACAGACAAAAATAACAAACTGGGTAACTAAACTGTTGATAAGAAAGATGACCCATAGTGTAGGAACGGCAAATGATTATCAACAAGGCCAGATTACTAAATAGGCAATGAACCCCGCAAATTTCGGGAACCCGAGGTTAGTATCTTTCAAAATTATTTTCAGGCTTCAATTTGATTTGTAAGAGCTGTATACTCGGACTTACTGGAATTAAAATGAAGTATCGTTTACATTTCAGAACGCTATTCTTAGGATTTTTTTTTTTCATGTTTTCAAATTCGTTAGAAGACCATTGCATCATTACTCAACAGTACTTTTGAACTTTGTATTAGAAATTGTGTTTAAAAAGTTTTGTAATTCTTTTAATCATTTTATTTTAAATTACTTTTAAATTTTAATCTTTTATACTCGAGATACTAAAATCAATTTTTTTAAGGAGGACGAACAAAAAAGAAGTTTTGTTATTGAAGTTTGTCATAATATTTATTAATGAAAGCTGCTTATATAGAGATTAAGTTAGATCAATCAACCTCAATAAAAAATATCTGGTTTTGTGAGTTGGGGTAAGGGTCCCGGAACCTACATTACCTATAAGCCCCTACAGGGGCTACCTACCAGCCCCTGTAGGGGCCTATAGGCAACGACAACTATATTTTTTACGACAGAAGCATAAAATAGTATGAAATCACCTTGAAACTCGGAGAAACCCTTTTAATCCTGAAGAGAAGGGTCGCATGAAGGAATAGCAATGACTTTCATACAGTTTTGACTCCAAATGTGAGAACAGGGCATAAAAAATCCCGTTCATCGTAAAGTTTGCGCAGGCGCGCCCGCTCGTGTAAATTTTTTTTTCTCGCCCGCTGGAAGGTTAATCCGTCCCTGACTATCAATTCGTAGTATTTTGTTGCCCCTTTTTATATGTGATTTAAAAAATAAATAAAATAAACTCACTAATATTTTGTCTTCGTGGTGTCCCTCTCCCCAAATTACACTGCATTCCCCAGACTGTCTCTGGGGCATCTGTACATCCATTGCCCTCGTTCCAGCCACTGAATATGTCTAATCCTAAGCAAATAAACGAAGAGAAACGAACTCGCAAGAGCGCCGAGACTGGTGTCAACACAGACTTTATCAGCGTGTTTACAGCATTGTATATAAATATGTATTAGACTGTCTTTGATGATGCGAGATAAAAGTGCTTCGATAAAAGCAGTCTTTCTGATGGCATACTACTTTGGCTAATGCATCTTGCGCTCATAATATAAATGCATACATATGTATGCATGAATGCATGCTAATATGCTGAGTTTTATTCTTAATAATGTTATAATATTACTTTCGCTGTGATTAAATACTATATGCAAAGGGTTGGTTGGTTGGTTGTTTGGGGTTTAATGGCGCAAGAGCCATTTTTGGCTAAACTGCGCCAATCAAATGTTAAAAAATCAACACAGTGGTACCAAAAATTTAAAATTCAGTGAAAATGTGAAAAGGAAATTGTTTGAAAGAAAGCAAACAAATTAAAAGGACTAAATGCTCATAAAAAACCCAATGGTCTTTAAAAAATTAAAAATATTTGGATGGTATGTCTCACCCACCAAGTCTTGCAAGGTTACAGATGATGAATTAAAATGATACTCACGATGCCATTTAAAAGAAGGACATTCAACTAAAATATGATTAACAGTAAAATCAGTGTGACAAGTAGGACACCTTGGTGCCCTCTGGCCCAAGAAGAGATGTTTGTGCGTAAAGCGAGTATGCCCTATACGGAGGCGAGTCAATTTGACATCCAACTCTCGCATAAGAAGGGCAGGCCACAAACCAATTGATGGTTTGACGGGATAAAGTTTGTTACGAGTTATATATGCATAGGGAATATAGCTTGTTTAAAAAATTATTATTTTCGTATTTCGACAACTTCTGCTCGTTAAAAAAGTTTCGCAAAGAGATATGGAACCATTGAATTAGTTTGTGATGAAAGTTCCTTTATCAATTTATATTTTAATTGCAACAGGACAAGATGTGGTATAATTTTTCAAGATTAAGAGCATTATAATGGATGAAATCCTATGTTGGACAAGAAGATAATAGCCAAATGAGACGTTGAAAACAGAAATGATATAGGTATTTTTTGTTGTTGTCAAAACCGACTTGCATCATGAATGAATAGTTTAATGTAATATATTGTCGTGAGATGGGCTAATTCGAAGAACTTCTAGTCGTGAGCTATAGAGAGGATTCAAAACAATATTAACTGCAGGATATTGTGCACTGGGTTCTCGAAAGGTTATCTGAAAATTGAAGTTTTCGACTTACACCAGTAAACACTTTTGGCATTCAATGCATTGTTAGTATTATCTTCTGCAGGTAAGTTTCATGATTCCTGAATTTTGAGGAGTTTTTTTGCGTTTTTAAAGCCAAACATGAGCAGAGGGGAGAATAAATACCATACTACTGATACCGTGTACTTTTCCATGCCGCTACCAATAAGTTCAGAATCACAAACATGGAAAATCTGTCAGCTGTTATTAAATGAATTAAGAAATCCCCCTCCCCTAAATCACTGTTTGGAACAGTGAGCATTACAAAATCCAGTTATTTAAAAGACTTTTCTGCGAGACAAGCATTTTCTGGTTAATTCCAGACCAATTCGTAGGAACTACTTGCGTCTCAACAAATTACTAGATCATGATTATGATGCTGACAATTTTGAGGGGTAAAAATTACCTGTCTAATACTAAACCTACTGAAACCACTTCCCAGGAACTTCTCATTGAAATGTGTTTCAACATATAATTAGAAAATGTCTACGGTGCAGCTAAAATTTAAGCTTTAAAGTTTTGGACGAGAAAGTTGAAGAAAAAGTAACTTCACTCGCGTTTAAGCGAAATTTTTGGAACCTCTCACCATCCAACCCACCTGCTCTCAGTATTCTCCAAAGTGAATATGATTTGAATATACTTGATGGTTATAAGAGCTTGCTTAAGGAGGGAAGATAATAGACCATGGGGGTGGTGCACCTCTATTGAGTCCAGAGAAGGGATAGAATAATGATAAGCATTTATACACTAATGACGCAATTTAAATGCAACGATGTTAATTAGAGAAAAGTTTTAAGTTTCACATCGTCTGAACTTTGCTGCTTTTCAGGTTTTATTTTTCAAACGCGTATTTATTTAAGTTTTCAGGTCTTTGTTGCGGATTTTTCCACATTCGGAATCCTTTTCAAAATGGGGGAAATTTGGAATTTCGAAATTTCGAGGTAGGATTTACGTTTCAATGCGATTTTGGAGAATGGGAAATAATCTCGAGGGATACGCGAAGGTGCTGCTTTATTTACTTGTTGTAATCTCGAGAAATGCGAATACGTTTCGAATGAATTGTATCTTGAACTTTGTTTCTCTTGTTCTTGCTGTAGAAGATGTATTTATTATTCCGATGTCATTACTTCCGTGAAACGTAGCGAGGTAAATTTCGCCTCGGTATTATTTGTGAATTGGAATTATAATTTTCCAGTGGAACTTTCTTGTTACGAAATGGAAAGTGCTAATATACTGTTTGTTTGGAAATAACTTGGATATGGCTGAATTAAAAGATAATAATTGGCTAGAATTTGAATTACTTTGCACCTTAAGCGAATTTCCTTAACATTCAGAAGAATATTAAACCTGAATATTAAACATCGAGACAAAATATATAAAATATTAATATAATATCAATAATATGATTATTATAATAACAGATAATGAAATTATGAGTGAATATTATAACATTATGTTATTAATAATAAGCGAATGTGTGTGTGTGTCTATTGGTGCTCTACAAGGCAGACAGTTAGGTCTAGAGTTACCTAAAATTTGGCACAGATATACTTTGGAAAGTGGGAATATGCACCTCAAAGCGATATTTTTTTAAAAACTTTAATTTAGAATTTTAATTAATTAAGGGGAATACTTTGTACTATAAGTGAATAGCATGATAATATTACAATTATTTTCTCAGGCTTAATATAATTACCTGATTTTTGAATTGTTTCTCTCAAATTTATGGATCTATTTTGGATTGGATGCATTGGGAACACTTCGTAGATTATTTTATTTAGTTTAACGTCTTTTTTCGAAGTGCATTAGGGCTACTTAGGGATATAATTCGTAATTTTTAAACGCTTTTACTAAGTTCGAAATTTTTCATGTTTGTATGCATGCATGTAATTTGGAATTTTGTGATCGATTTTTCACTCAATTCTTAATGCACTGGAGTTCTGAAATTTTGCATATTCATTGGGTCTTGATGACAATGTAATAATTCAGTAATTTTAGAGTTCTTTTGAATAAAATAATTGTTGGAATTAGTTTATGAAAAATTGATTTTAAAATCCCAAAATATTTATAATGCTGAATTATGGCATAAATTAAAGTCTAAAAACTAGAAAATAATAAATATGAAAAAGCTTTTAAAAAAACGCTTTTACCAATGCATTAAAAAAGAAAATAATAATTTTTCTCAAAAATCTGGAGGTCAAAACAAAAGTCGCAAAAAGCGTGAGGCGCTGGTTTCATATCTTTCTCCTATTGTTTTCAGCGCCTCATTCTTTAACTATTTTTGTTTTGACCTTAAGATTGCTGAGAAAAAATTATTATTTTCTTTTTTAATGCATTGGTAAAAGCGTTTTTTATTAGATTATTTATTATTAGCTATAAGCAGATACAAGGACGGCACTTGATCCAATATCCCTCTCTCCAACATTTCACACCATACTAGCAGGAGGACTTTTAACTATCGATGACAGATTATCATCCACCAGGTCTCCATGCACGGTGGATAATTGGTACAATTAGGCGTCCAGCCTCCGGTTCCGGAGTCGAGACCTTACTATAGACTAAAGCAACCCTTTTCCATTTTTGGATTTTTCTGTTAATTACGGATAAATGAAAAATTGATTAATGAAATTATTTACTCCCTACATTTTGATTTGAAAAGGATGAGATTTTAGTGAAAAAGTTGAATTAAAATTTTATTTAAAAGATGAATGTTTTTAACTACTTAATTTTAATTAAAAATGAAGTTCAAAAGTTTTAATTATTTATTCTGCATTCCTCAGACCCATTTATACTGATGTACGCAGCTTTTGTTGAAAATTAAAAAAAGGTTTAAAATCATTTCTTCTTATCATGAAATTTTTAATAATGCAAATTAACTGCTATTTAAACCAGCGGGAGTGGTCTCCCCTAAACTTTCTCGTATACTTTCTAAGTGGAGATTCGTCAAAATCTCGACTTCGAATTTTTTTGACGATTACAATACTTTCTCTTTGTATACTTCGTATACGAGAAAGTAAAACAAAAAAACAAACAAACCTGAAATCAAATATCTGTTGCCACGTTTCAAAAAAATGTTACTTTGAAGCAGGCGCGATAAAATAGGCAATGCAATGAATACTAAAGCGAAAATTCTGCTTTGGAATTGAATTCCCAGGAAAACAATTTATACTACCACAACCGTAACAATTGCAAAACCGCGTGAATAAAAGATTTGCTGAAATAATGAGATCGGTTTGATTTACAACAATAAAAAAATTGCTAACAATTGATGCTTGAAAACATTATTTATTGTTGTAAATAAAATTTACAACAATAACAGATTGCTACCAACACGCATGCACATGAGAATCGGATTAAAAGAAATTGAATATGCAATTTGAACGCCTCTTTTTGACGGATTTGGCCCAAACTTTTATACGGATCTACATTCATAACGATAAAACTGTGTACCAAATTTTATCCATTTAGCTATTCAAGTTTTTGAGTTATAGTGTTCACATGACCGCGGACATACAAATAGACAGACTTCCCGTTGACGGATTTTGTCCAAAATTTGATAGAAACCTACAAATTATGTGTAAAGACCACATACCAAATTTCATCCCCGTAGCTCTAATAGTTTTCGAGTTATCGTGTTCACAGACAGACAGACATAATTCCAAAATTGTGTTTTTCGGACTCAGGGAGGTCTAAAACGTGGAGATCCGTCAAAATCTCGAGTTCGAATTTTTTGACGATTACAGTACTTTCTCTTTGTATACTTCGTATACGAGAAAGTAAAAATGTAAGATACATTACATATATACAAATCTGGCGGCTTCTTATATACCTTTTTCAACGCTGGCGGTCATAATTCATTTGGCGTTGGACTTTTTGTCGCCAACTCTAATCTGTTCTTGGTAGCGTGTATTTGTTGGGGAACATATTGCTGAAACGGATGGGGGGAGGGTTGGCCTTTCTGTCGCCTTAGTCATACATCAAGTGAAGGGATTCTGGGAAGGTGATCATCAGAGCTCGGTCACACGAAGTGACATTTTTTTTAAGCTTTTGTTTTTCATTTAAAAATAGGGGGAGTCTGCTGAAAAAAACCTCACTTTTTCGCTTTAAAAATATGTGACTTCTGGAGTGCACGTGTTGATTATTTTTTCTTCAATGAACATTGCAGTTTTTAATGCCAAAAACAACTCAACTTGGCAGTACGTAGAAAGCGATGAGCTGCTGTATTAATGCTCAGTTACGTAATACGTCAGTTACGTCTGCGCGTTTCTGGAATACAAAGTGATTCCTAAGAATTGTAATTGATTTCTTTTTAAATTTATCATTTTATCACATATATTATCGATTATTATTTGCGTTTAAAACTAGTCTATTTATACGTATCACTTGTTTTTTGAAATACCTTATTTGAAGTACAAAATTTGCTATGCGATGTATTGGAGCTCATCAGAATTATTGAATTTGTTATACTATATTATGTATTACTATGCACTTTCTATAAAAGTCACCTGAAGTATTGAATTTGTTATAAAGTACATCGGAGTCGTCTGAATTATTAAATTTATTATATTTTACATTGAAATTCACCTGAAGTATTTTTGTTAAACAATACATTGGAGGTCGGTTCGATGCAGGAGAAGTTCGCGACATGGCAGGTATTGTTACAGAGAGTTCTTTAGATGTTGCCATGGATGTATTGCAATCGGTGCTCATTCAATTGTAAATATCAAATATTATTTTTTCTAAATATCCGTGATGGAACCGAAATTTTGTTTTTTAGGTTCTTCGTGTTTAATGCATTCACATCCTACCACATATTGCATCGCAAAAACTGGCATTTTTGCCATGTCCTGTGACATCAGAGCAAATTTTCGTCTTTGAGACGTAATATTTTTTTTTTTCAAATTGCTGCTCTTTTGCTAAGGAGGGTCTGGAATTTGAGACTCGATTCCGTGGAAGATCCGGCTTGTATACTCGCTCTTTTGGAAGCCAAACGTCCACCCTTTGGTGCGGCATGGAAGTTTAGAAAGGGGGGGGTGGCTCAGGTGTTGTCCTCGTCATCTGAACACGGTTAAAAATAACAACAATTATATTGGGTCCGTCTTAAAACAGCCCTTGCGTATCTTTAGAACGGGACATTTCATCTAACAGAAGGAGACCACGGTTGCCTAGCGGCAAGATGTCACCCTGGAGCCGGAAGGTTCAAGGCTCGAAACCCGATTCCACTGAAGATCCGTCGTGTATTGGGGCTTGTTGCGCGCTAAATTATACGTAGGAGGTCAAACCTTCTCCCGCTGGTGAAGTACGAGAGTTTGGAGGGGGAGGTGCAAGCTCAGGTGTCGTCCTCGTCATCTGACCTCGATTCAAAATTAGAAGTCCGTCCCAAAATAGCCCTCGTGTAGCTTTAAGACGGGGCGTTAATGTAACTAAACTTAACTCATCTAACAAAACTAAACTAACTTGCTATGTTTCTATCTATAGTTCTATCACTTCGTAAAATTCTAACCATATTTTCTGTTACAATCTGTATAGCCTCCAAATAATTAAATTTCAGAATGTTGTGTATTTTTTGCTTGGAGAAAAGTGCATTTTGTTTAACTCATACATTGTTTTCCGTTCTTGGATTGTGAAAAGTCTTTACTGTTTTTCAATGCACGAACTGTTTCCTTCTGCATTCCCCAAAACTTGTGTAATCATAGTCTTGGCTCAGTTTCAATTTTTGGCATTTTTTTTCTGTGCTACTCAGCGTAATTTCAAGTGTTCTTCAACCTGGAGAGAAAATTCTTTCTTTCGCATTCTGGCCACAAGTACCTTTCTTTCCGAATTTGTCACTTCAGGGTGTCGATGACGAAGCGATTTTTTCTCCGATTTTTTTTTCTTGTAATATATTTCTTAAGAGAAAAATCATTGAGCTCGTCCTTGGAATTTGAGCGGGATTTATCTTCCCTTATGTTTCATTAAAAAATCGTAACCTTTTACAATTATTGAGCACTGGCATTTACTTTATTAGATATAAAAAGAAGGCACTACTTTTCGTATCGCAAACCGATGAGTTTTAATAAAATATAAATATAAATCTTTAACTTTTTCATATCTAACAATGGCTTTTCGTCTATTAGACATTCACAATTATGCAATCCTTTCCAATGCCTTTCTTAAATATATCCAATAGATCTATAAATGAAATGAAAATGTGTTATGAATTTCTTTATATAAAATGGTAAAGAACTTGTTGATTAGAATCGAAAAATAACGACAACTCTATATAGTGTTTTTTCTTTTAAGCTAGCATAATTTATAAAACAGGTGCATTGAATGTGCGCTTCAAGAAAATCTGCTGCCCTCAATAATAGAATTAGTAGCCCCAGATTTTTCTGTGATGTAATGCGATCGTGACCCAGCCCACTAAAAGGTACTCTTTCATGTTCTACACCAGTGTTCCCCAACCTTTTTATTGCCGCGGACCGGTCAACGTTTGATAATTTTATTCCAAGTCTAATATATTTTAAAATCTGTGTATTCCAAATCAGTTTTCTAAACTCATTTTCTTCTTTTCCCGCGCTGGAGGTAGTATATAAATCTCTCATTTTGGCATATTTATTACTAAAGAATACCCATTGCTTTCGTGCCGATGAAAATCCTCTGATGGCGTCTCTTTTGGACACCAAACTTTTTCCTGAAACGCCTATGTAACTTATTAAAATACAATATTCCCTTCACTTATGATCACGTGTCCATATATCTTATTCCTGCCGAGAATACAGGGATTTTTCTGTGCACTCTCGCTTGTAACCTAAACGGAGATTACGTGCCACCACTCTCCCTATCGATAATAAAAGAAATTATTAATACTCAGCCTATTTTTATTTTCAGCGACTACAATAGCGAAACATTTCATATATATATATATGGCTGCGCTGATATACGATTCTTGTTGCATTAAATATTTGAGGATCAACATTTTGCTGGGATGATCGAGTTTGAGAGATCAGTGCTACCTCAGGGGTCGTCCTTGTCATCTGACCATCGCTCCCCCGAGGTGGCCCCACGAGTAAGTGGATGAGAAGCTGCCAGGAAAAGTAAACGAGTTCTCGCTTCTCCTAGAGGTACAATAATGGTGGAGGTCAAGATAACCTTCCAGTGATAGTACGAGGTATCTCCTTCGGCATGGGTCGGGCCGTGACCGGTGATGGGTACTAGGACTCTGGCCTCAATACTCGATCTATTGCAGCGATTGTCATTCAAAGTCCCTGGATGCTTAGGCAGGACAGGGTTAACTCCGTTCATGGTTCGTCATCAGACTATGGCTAAAAACTACGAGGTCCTTCCCATACTTTCCCATGTGTAAGATAGCAGTTACATATCCCTTATGTTAATCTAGTAGCCAAACTAAACTAAGCCCTTGGTTGTATTGCGAGGAAGTTTGAAAAAAGGGGAGCCTCCTCAGCTATCTTTCTGGTAATCTGAATGGTTCAAAATGACCACGTCCAACCTAAAACCCTTTTTATTGTAATTGAAGTTGATTTAAATGAGCTAAACTAAGTATCCTCCTACCGAGATTGACACTGGAGGCATCTACACCTTCTTTCTTTTGGTCTCTCCGGCATTGCCGTCCTTTCTCAATAAGTTGCGATGACAGCCTCTTATTCTTTTTGAAATTCCCACTGCCTGGATCTGTTGTAGAGCCCAAACCTTAACATTTGAATATTCCAAGGGCTTAAGGAAGAAAATTTCTCTCTCAGCAACCATCGTTTGATTCTCATAATAATCAGATCCTTTAAATTGTGAATTTATTTTGTGAATTAAGTTTCTCATGCATTGTAAAGTTTTGGAGATCACCTTGCAAACTCCTGTATTAGCCACTAGGAGACGCTGCAAGTGCTCTTGTCGAATAACGCATAGTCAGTTATACCTAGACTCCATTTTTATGTTTATAGCACTTGTGAATACTACCATGTTACGGTAAAACTCCTGTTAACTGAAACCCGGGTTATCTAAAATTCCTCTAAAATAGCAAATCCAAAAATCACGTTTTGTACTGCACGGAAATAGTCGCGAATATGAGAGCACGCTGGTCTATGGCTGGCGGCGAGGCGAATGCTCGACCCCTTAAAAATGTAATTTTAACTTGAATGAAAAACATAAGTGTAGCCTATCAGAAGAGCTTTGAATTCGTTCCACTCTTGAAACATTTCTGAATTACATACTGTAATTAGGTACAGAATTGAAAAAGATGTTCATGGCTTAACAGAGAAGATCGTTATCCGAAACGGCTTCTCCTCCCCCCCTTTAGATCGGTTAACCGGGTTTTAAGGTATACATGTAGTTACATTTATTCGTTTTACGAAATATCTTTATAGATAACAATTCCATTCCATAATCCCGGAGGGTCGACTCGACCAAATGGTTGTAGAGTCTTCTGCTGACCCCCTGGAAGGAGAAACATAAGCACGAATTAGGGTAGCGTCCACCATCTCCAAGCAAATAGATAGCGATTATCATTTTCTGCATTAACATAATACAGATGTGGCCGACAATCTTTAAATTGTGACCATTTTCTGTAAATTAATTAACCTGCTAATTCACAACTTAATGTAAAGCAAAGCCTTCAGTTAATTTCTTTTAGCTTATGTTCAAAACACCAAGATTAAGATAACTGTGTAGTAAAATTACCCCTCAATAAAAAGATTGATTTTGGAACAATCAATGAAAAATTAAAAAAAAATTACAGTTATGTATTTAAAAGACAGTTAAAATATAGTAAAATATGAAAAAAAAATTATTTTCGAATTCCTTGTATTACCTCAAAAATTTATAAAAGACATAAAAATGACGACACTTAGATTTCAAGATCTGGCTAATGATTTGTGTATACCAGTTTGAAACTGTTTTGGAGTTTGGGAATACACGATGACTTGTTAGACAAAGAAAAAAGAGAAACAATGGAATCAATTCGGTTTAGCCACTGAAGTGAAATGTAACTCTCCTTATAAATGCTAGCGTTAGTGGGTTAGAATGTTTCCATAAGCGCATTGACGTTATAACATCAATACTTACAAAAAATCATTTTGGGTGAACATACATGAAAAGTTAAAAATAAATTGCTTTAAGTTGCAGAACATATTTTAGCCCCGCTATCATCCTTCAACCCTCCTTATTTCTCAACAAGCATATTGATAAATATGCCCTCCAACAAATTTATCTCACCCTGAAGAATATCCTCTCCCCCATTTCCCACCTGTCTGGCCCAGACGGTCCTCAAAGAAATAAACACATCATCCGACAGGGACAGACTTTACAATAATCTCCTGCGCCCTGCCTAACCCCCGACTAATCCACCCTCTCCTTTGGAGGGCGGGAATGATCAATATTGGGGAAAAGGGTGCATAAGTAGCGGCAGAAGACCCCTACAGTTTGTCCAAGGAAGTTCGACCATTTATTTCTACATTTCACGGTTGATCGACAAGGCCTCTTACCAGTACCTGGTTCGACCCTTGCTAATGGTGTTCTTACCTCTCTTAAGGATGGATTCGGGATTCGATATGAAAAGGGGTCTACGAGGGGGGTGGGAAGAGGAAATTGATGAAAACAGGGATATCGCGTTCCATTCCGGAAAAATGGAAAGGGGTGCGTGGTGGTGAGGACAGGAGTCTTGTTCCTGTCCTCCCTCTAGCACATATTATGTTACGTCCCTGGGACGGAAAATTTGGTAATCTTGGTATCAGGATTGATGGCGGGGTGTCTTCGCTTGAGACACAAGCCGGAACAATTATGTCTGATGATTGTGAGTAATTAGGGGTTGACCACTGGGCGGAAATAATGGAAATGGATCTCTTTTAATTGGATGGTAGGGTTTCAGGAGTAGGCTAGAGGTGTTCGAGTGGATCGAATGAAGATGGGACAGGTCTTATTTCAAATATTCAGTATGGCAAGTAATGAGCTGATGAGGGAACTTTCAAGATTTCTTGGTGCCTGCAGTCAGTCAATTTTAACTTGCTTTTCAGTCTAAGAAATTAGTTGTTGCGATGAAAGGATGATAAGGCAAAACATGGCTGAATGAGAAGACTTCTGAAATTGTTGATCATAATGCATATTGAAGAGGATGGAAAGCATAATGTATAATTTTTTATTGCCTTTTGGTGGAATTATAGTTATTGAGTATCAGCACAAATATGGCTTTTAATGACATAAATATTTCCGAGGCAAGCTGTAAATGAACCCAAGTCAAATTGTAAATAAAAATTGTTGCCATATTTAGATGGCGTAACGCTGAACATCAAAGCAATGACAAATTTTCTCTTTTCTTTCTTCAGTGAGTGATTATTAATATAACTGATGTCTTTAATAATATATTAATTTAAAAATTATATTGTTTTAATGTTTTTTTAATTGAATGAAAATAAAAATACGACAACAAAAAATGTGATTTTTCTACCCTTGACTGATTTGGCTCCTCCCACAAAATATCTCACTTACAACTTGTTGTAATAAGTTGTTCTGCCTATGTGTTATGCAAACAAACGTTCTTGATTAGCATCAATAAAAAAGTCCTATAAAAGCACCAAATGACCTTTTCCGCGTATAGTTTGTCACACCTTTTTCATTTATTAATATTGATTTTCCTAGGAATAAATTCGGAAACTATTATCGGAGACAACGATTTTTACACCATCTGAAAAATCAAATTATCAATTATGTTTGTTTAATTCCTATGCAGATTTTCCCTCCAATTTTCTCACGTAAGGAAATAAACATTTAAAACTACAGCCAAGATAATTTACCCATAAATAATCGTATTTAATATTTTCAATGGATGGAGTGGCAACGCTCATTTAAACAAATGACAAAGACAATTAAATAAAAATATGTACATTTTTTAACTTTTTCTTTTGAAGTAAAGACTTTATTTATTTATTTTTGGAGTTTTATAGTACACTGCAGAAAATCGAGCGTGTGGTTAGGAAAAGTATCTTTTAAAGGATTTGATACAAATCCAAAGGAATACCTATCAAATTTTATCAGTTTAGATAATTGCGTATTAAGTTCATATACATGCGCGAAGACAAATACGATTCCAAAATATATTTTTTACGCCTATGAAGGTTTAACTTATATATTCATCAAAATCTGGTGGTCGAGTTTTTTGAAGGTTGCATTGCTTCCTATACATATAATTTGCATATTTGTTTTACCAATGCAAGCAAATTCTGTATTTTTTTAAATATTTTTATATGCGACCGTATTCAATTATTAAATTTGTATGCGTTTTTTTTATGTCTTTAAGGTTTTACAAATTTTACTTTTTAATATGCTTTTTAATGTTTTGATGATTGGCAGTCAACTTTTAATTTTCTATTACGATTTGCAATGTTTGTAGGGTTTGCTGGTTACAGCGTTTGTTGTTTGTGTGCTTTATGTTCTTTTTGTGTCATACACTCTGTAATTGGAGTTTTATCTGTATTGTGAAGTGTCTAAAAATAAAATAAAATAAAAATTATATGTCTAAGTAGTTTCGTTTTATCCGCTAATTTATTCCATTTATTTGACTTTGTGATTTTTTATATCATAATAGGAATATTTAATACAATTCTTTCAAAATAAATAATTTTTTTCTATTTATGCATCTTATCCTGTGTAAAATGATAAACAAAAAAATATATAACGCAACAATTGTTTTATCCCAACCATATGTTTAATCTTTCATGCAAACGATTTATTAAAAAGCCAAATAAAGACACTTGAATGAAATTCTTTTAGTGGTTTCGAATCAAAAGATGAAGCGAAACTCTTTGTTTAAAAACACCGTTTGGTGAAGACGGCGTAGCTTCATGACAAATGATCACATTTCAAATTCACAGGCAGTTTCAACCAACAAAATTGGATTTTTCCATCCAATAAAACACTAAGCTGATTTTACAGTCAATTGATCATATGCGATACTGAAACATAAATCGATCGATGCAGAATTCATAAACGAAAATCAAAACACCCTCGCATACATTGTTTTTTTAAAGAAAACATTCGTAAGACATAGCTCTATAACACCCAATCTATATCAAGACATGATTGAAAAATTCAAAAAATAAATGAAAAAGAAGAAATTTAACTCCAGAAGATTGTTTTATGTGCTACAAGATCGCAACTTTATCCGATATCGATAAAAAAGCATTCTAAAGATGGAAAGCAATCAAATATGAAATTCGCCTTCTGTGTGGCATGCAAATTCCATATACATGATTCGAGATACTTGCGACTGATTTTAAATTGAATTTAGAAAGCAACTGAAAATCTATATCTCAGAGGATAAAAAGCTTTTTCATCTTTTTTCCTGCTTTCATTTTTTAAAAGATATTTTTTAAAGCGTATGTTAAACGGCGAATTTTTGGATATAATAAATGTTTCCTTTTTATCGCATATATGTAATTCTTTGCCAGGACTAGTATTATCATAAACGTATTTCGTTTCCCAATGGAATTCTTTTGGTATTGATATCCTTTAAAGCTCATTTTAAAGTATTTTATATGTTTTGAATTACCATGAATTCTGTAAGGCAAATATTGAATTCATTTCACCTTTGGTTATGAGATTATTTGTTGTATCAAAAATGCTTTCATATTGGGCGAATAAAATGTTCCTAGGGTTCGGATTGTCAACACTTAGTCGACTGAAAGAGGATAAATTTGTCTTTTTATGTGAAAACGCTATTATTTGCGAGTAATACGAAGACTATGAAAAATGGAAGCATTGAGATTCTGAGCATGCGCATTACGATATAATTTCCATCTTCTGTTGTTATTTTCGCATATACAATATTGTTACGTGCAAGAAAACGGCAAGACTTTAACCCATTAATTCCCAGCGTCTTCATTTGAGGACAGTGAATAAAACAGAGTGTAGAACTTTTTTTATTTTTTGAAACTATTTTTCACTTTTAACGATTGCAGATTACATTACAATGAACATTCCTACAAATTTTCATACAGCTGCGACTGTTTATAATTTCGTGATTTTCATCGTCGTTTGGGGATTTTTCAAGCTTTGCAGGTGCGTTTGGTTTTCGCGCAGCTGCATCAATTAAAAACAAGAAGATTACTTTAATCTATTATAATACTTTATTTTAGAGTACTATGTTAACATATGATTGTAAATTATTTTGTAATTTTGAAATTTTCCTTTTCAAAAATGATGTTATATACTGCTGTCCTCAATTGAGGACGCTGGGCGTTGCAGCTAACTTTCATTCGAATTTTAAGAATCATTCATATTTTTGTATTTTATGCGTAATTATTGAATTAAAAACTCGCTCAACTTTTTCAAAGCAAATATTTATATTTTATCTTAATTTTAGGAAAATATAATGTAATAACTATGTCTCGTAAGTTTTTTAGGAATGATGAAACGTGAGAATATTTGTTTTTAGAACAAATTGAAACGGATATTATTGCAATTCCACCGGGTGTTGATAATTTAACCAATTAAAAATATTTTGATGATTTAGCAGGTGCAGCTGAAATCGAAATTCCAGATAGATTAATGAATATTATCGATTTGGATCAAGATTATGCAGAACCACCTCCATCAGAAATGAAATAGAAAAGTAAATTGGTCAAAAGTTGATTCTGAATATTTAAAATTCAATGAAGAAATAAGGATATTTAAAATTTCAGAAGTCTCATAAAGAAATGCTCTTATTAAGCCTAACAGAAATGTTTGAAAATTTTTTCACTCAGGGAGTATATGACCTTATTCTAAATGAAAAGCTCAGATATGATGCTGAAGTGAAAGATACTCCATATTAAACTTTTTCTAAGGATGATAAGAATATTTAAGTATTTAAATGTATTTCATGAATATTAAGCACTTTTAAGCATTTTATTTATGTATCGTTACTTTGATTCAGTAACTTCTTGTTACATTTGTCCAGTTTATCTATACTTTTTATTAGCAAAAAAATAAATAAATAAAAAATAAAATAAAATAAAAAATTCTAGCACTAAAAATACAAAATTTAGTCTTTATTTTTGATGAATATTAAAAAATAAAATAATTTAAATCACACTAGTCTAAAACTTTAATAAAATACTTTGACTAGGCCGTTGCATTTTTTATATGTTGTATCAAAGCTTATTGACTTCACTAAAAAGACTAACATTTCATCACTGGAACGCCCAGCGTCCCCAAATGAGGACAGGCTGTAATTTAGCAACTAATAAAACAATTGCTTGAATTTCACATTTTTTACTCTAAGTAGTCTATAATAACTTATATTTAAGATATTCAGCAAAATATATTCAGAAAAATTAATTCGGGTGTTAACGGGTTAAATAATCAATTGTGAGATTATTCGTTGTATCAAAAATGCTTTCATTTCTGGGGAATAAAATGAATTCTAGGGTTTGATTTATCAACATTTAGTCAACTATAAGCGGATAAACTCATCTTTTTATGTGAACACGCTATTATTTGAGTGTAATAGGAACAGTCTTTGAAGAATGGAAGTGTTGAGATGGATTCTGAGCATGCGCATTACGATCTAATTTCTATCTTTTGTTGTTATTTTCGCATATACAATATTGTTGAGTTCAAGAAAACGGCAAGAATTTAAATAACCAATTATGAATATTTTAAGGGTTCTCATGTACTCTACAAAAAAGAATAGTAGCCTTTTGAAAATGTTATTGTTTTAATTCTAACTTTGATTTAGATTGACTAGTTTCATGTTTATAAAGATTGAATTTTGCGATCAATTTTTCACTCTCTTCATGATATTCAAATTTTGTACATTGTTATGTTTTCGATGAAATGCACTATTTTGATATATTCAGAATTATCATAAATGCATTTCGTTTTCCAATTGAATTCGTTTGGTATTGATATCCTTTAAATCTCATTTTAAAGTATTTTATATATTTTGAATTACAAAGAATTCTAGAAGGCAAATATTGAATTCATTTCAGCTTCTGTTATAAGGTTATTTCTTGTATCAAAATTTCTTGCATTTCTGGGGAATAAAATGTCACTTGAGTTCGGTTTGTGTCGTCGACCGCCAGCGGATAAATTCGTCTTTTGATGCAAACAGCTTTTATTTGCAAGTAATAGAGACACCCTTTGAAGAAAAAAGGCATTCAGATGGATTTTATGCTTGAAATTGTGTTCAAAGATTGCCAATCGCTTGGTTTTAATTAGATGTGTTGATAGGATGCGTCAGACAATCCTTGGTGATCGCTGTTGTTCATATCGCCAGGAAGACTCTTGTAATGTCGGAAAGTTCCCGTATAATTCAATATCATTTTATCCGTTTGTTGAGAATTCGGTTGCAAAGGTGTTGCTCCAGTGTCAATACCGATTATGTTGTTTGGGATAAATGCCAGTGATTGGTTTCTTTTTGATGCTTCTCCCCAATGCCAGATTGCCCATATGGCCAATCTAGGCCATGGAATAGGCCGCAGAAAATTAGAAGGGGCGTATATACAGAAGAAATGACAAACAATTTAAAAATACTGAAATTTCAAGTAGTTTTCTCCAAAGAGTTCTTAAGACTCCGAATTCAAGAAAAAGAATAATAAACATGGTTAAATTCATAATAGACAATGAAAACATAATCCGACTGGAATAATTTCTCAACTACCTTTGAACAATAATACTAACTTATCTTGCATTTCATACACTGAACTTACTAAATCCTTCCTTTCCCATAATTCTTTAATAGTGATCTCCCTAATCCTTGCATTCGACACTTAACACTCAATGGTTCCCCATCTTTACTACGTTACTCAGCAACCTGTGCATTGATGCGAGCATTTTCATGTTGTTCGTCATCATTTTTATTCATCATTATTCCTTTCATTCACACCGTGATAATCAAGGCATTGTGTATACTCCTTTATTTTGTTGTCAATTCTATATGTAAACATCAGCTTTGTAATATTTTTGTTTGACATTCTTCTGTATGCTGTAATTTTTTTTTGCAACTCAATAAAGTCCACCTACATTTATACCAAACCGGATAGGAGTCACATGAACTCTAGAGACGGTGGTGTGGTGTTAAAGTGTGAAGTAATATTTTGAAAATACCATATAAAGTTCTGCTTTTTAATTCTGTATCCATATATATATATATATATACTTATAAAAGGCAATATTTGTGTGTGTGTCTACGATGTCCAGACGAATCTATCGCACTTACAGCCAAGAAATTTGGCCCACAGTTAGTCTTAATGGTGACTCAATGCACCTCGAAGCCAGAATTTTAAAATTTAATCTAGAAAAATTTTTATTTAATGTTTTGTGTCATTTTGGTTGATTTTTCGCACTAATTTGAATAATTGTACGAAAAAAATAGACACACCATCAAAGAGAGCACACGATTTCTGTTCTAATGAAGTTTATTTCGTACGTCTAACTTAATTTACTGAATTTTGCGAATTTTTAAAAAAAATAGTCACTTCAAAAAAAATTTATCCGGAATTCTTAAAACTCTTGCATCCGACGTTCTAATGAATATATCATTTTCAAATTTTTTTAGATAGTAAATCAATCATTTTTCTCTGATTTAAAACAAGAACGGTTGAAATATTTAATTTCTCCGATTTTAAATTAATTTGAATGATGGGATCAGTTTTTCTCGAATGCCGACAGTGAAGAACCACGACAATTCCCCGGTTTCGACCTGGCTACGCCATCTGGCGGCAAAAAACAGCAGTGATTTATTTCCATCACTGGACGCAGTCGTAAAGCAAGCAATACCAGAACGTTCTGACTTGAAATCGTGAAATTATGAAATGGTAATGCTGAAATAAAGCAAATTTTATATATATATAAAGATCAGGTTTTAAAAAGGTGAGATGCAGTCCATTTTGATCATGGAAGAGACAATATTTGCTTAAATCTTCTTTTATTCAGGCATTACGTTATATCTTCATAGGTAAAGTATTTAATTTTTACGTAGTTCCATGACCAGTATTCGGAAGGTTACGACTGAGCGGCGGATTGTTGTTGAAAGCTTACATGCTGGCGTGAAAAGGACAGAAAAGAATGCGCAGAACGCTTAAGTACCCAGAAAAGGGAATTTCCCCTTTAGTAGCTCGTGACTTGAAAAGAAAGTTGTAGTGCGTTTATTATGCTGAAAAATGAGGCGTCGTTAAGATTATATAGGAAAGCTAAAAAATTAATATATATATATTATTTTTGATTAAAAATGAGCATTATGCATACTGTACCTCAAAGCATGGTTATAATCAAGATCTGAAAGTATGTTTTTTTAAAAAATTAAGTTCATTTCGTTATAGAAAAAACGAAGTAATATCAAAGTGAAATTATGACAATGATATGCCATTATCGCGAAGAAAAATAAGCGGGTAAATCAATAATGTGTATCTTTTGTTTTGATTTTGTTTTCTGAACTTTTGCGCGTCATTGTGGGCGTTTCTTTCTTTTTCTTTTTTATTTTGTTGAAGTCCTGATACCACGGGCAACGCCGTGCGCGTACTTCTAGTTAGATAATAATTTGAGCCATGCATTTACAATACCCATACAACTCTATAGCTTGTGTTGTATTGCTCAGTTACAGGGAAAAGATCATTTTTTTCTCTCTCACTCTCTCAGTGAAAACCACGTGTTAACTATTATCTCCATTGTCCATTTTTTGGAACACTTGGTCACACTTTATTCTCACCTGCAACTGAACAGTGCAATTTTTTAGCGTTGATTTTTACATCTAAATTTTGAACTGACTGCCAAAGAAAGTTGCAAATCCAAACAAATAATTAAAATAAAATAATATTAATAAAATTAATTCTAATTAAAAATTAATTAATCAGTTCTAATTTTTAAAAAATCAGATGTAGCATTATCGGTCATATTTCATTCATGTTCTGATAATAATCTAAATTTTTTTGGAAAGCTTAAATAATGTAGTTTTAGCAGATAATGGATTAAACAAATTTTTGAAGGTGGGAGGGAGCGCAAAATTTTACATTTTGGCCTAGGGCGTAAAAACTTGTAAATCCACCCTACTTCTCTCATTTTGTCTTTGTTAGCTTCTTCGACAACTTTGACAGTTCCAATATTCTTGAATATCGTTTGTTTTTACTTTTTGCTTGAGGTTGTCCCTTTTGATGGATTTTTGTAGGTCTTTTTGTATGTTTTGCATCATGTGTTATATCCGCAGATAAGTCTTTCTCACATACAATAGTGCTAAGTGCAAGAAAACGGCAAGAATTTAGTTAATCAATTGTGATTATTTTAATAATTCTCGTGTGATCTTCGGAAATTGTTATTATTATATTACTCACTTTGCCTTGTTCCATGTTTGAAAAGACGAGAATTTTTAATTGATTTTTCACTCACTTCCTGATGTGTTGGAGTTTTGAAATTTTGCGCACTTGTGTGTTTTCGGGAACAATACATAAATGTTAATATTTTAAGAACTTACTTCTCAATTTATAGATTATTCTGATTAAATTTTGATACTCGCGGCGCCAGTTGATAGTGATTTGAGAAAAAATTATTTCAAGATTCCACAATATTTATAATACTGAATTATAAAAAAAGACTAACAAGTTGAAAATAATGTTGCAAAAGGTCTCTCTGTTGTGTATGGTGTAAACAGTCCAACACGCAGGATAATAGAGAATGAAGGTTTATTTACAAATATGCAGGAAAACACGTAGCACAGGTACAGGAAACAATAGTCCTTGCACAGATTACCAATGTAAATAGACAACAATTCACAGGTAATGACAGTTCAGCACTTTGATATCTAACAACATAAACAGTCAGCAAATAACTAGTAACTACATTAACAGCTCAGCTCACCAGCTGATTAGCTCACACAGCGGATAGAACTCCGAAGACGTTCGCGCTTCAAAGCGAAGTAACCAGTCGATCAAAGACGCTCTTCTGAACTAGGCGCCGTCCTTAAATATTCTCTCCGACAGGCCGTGACGTCACAAGGTGTTTTCTCGTGTATTCCCTTTCCTAGTAGAAATATCGAGAAAAGGGTTGCATTTTTGGGAATCATCTATTTGTCGCCAAATCGCCAAAATGGTCGTCAAGTTTGTCGCCAAGGTCATGGGTGACATAAGAGTCGCTGAGGTCACTCCATGCTTAACCTTGTAAAACTCTCTTCCCAACCATAAGACTTGCATTGCTGGGAAGCGACTTTCCATGTTTGTAACAATAATTAAAGTTAAAAGAATGCTTTTTAGTACTTAATTAAAAGTTTATTTTAAAAATTGCTTTTTATTAAATGTATGTACAGTGGCTTACCAATATAATGTGGACACTTTAAAATTTGCATATTTTTTCGAATATCTCCCGAAAATCAGCATGGAATTTCTTAAAATTTCGAACATGTAAAGATTAGGCTTGAACTGACATTTTACAGGGAAGATTCCATTACGTGAGTATTTAGGGGACCGACCAGAAAGTAATTAAGACAAAAAAAAATTCGATTCATCCCGCTTCAAAGAAAGCTTATAACGAGATGAAACTTTCATCAATGAATATGTTTGATGTGCATAATATTTACATGCATTTCCGTAGACATAACACAAATATTCGGGAAGATATAAAGATTTCTTTAAAAAATTCAGAATTTTTCCACATGTTTTTTGCTTATAACTTGCAGAGTTTTAAACCAAATTATATGAAACTTGCAGAATAAGTGACAATATATTAGAGAAGCATTGTATTAAAATTTGAAGAACGTACTTTGAATATTAAAGAAATATGTGTATTTTTACTAAATGATTTTTTACTGCGCATGTGCGAAATGTTGCGTAATTTCGCTTTAACTTAAGAGCCAGATATATAGGGCAACTTATATAAAAATTCAACTTATATAAAAGTTCAATATGATTAGTATTCAGAAAGATATCGGCATTGCAATTTAGTGAATTTTGGCACACTCCAAGAGAAACTAAATAATGATTGTTCTTGTACAAATTGATATTTTTAAAATTAAATTTCAGTTTTTTTTAATCTCAATAAAAGAAACTTGAATTGACTTTTTGCTGTTGTAATAAAAAAATTTTTGAAGGAGTGTACAGTAATTTTTGGTATTTTCCTGTCCTTGTATCTAATTCTTAAAATATGAATTCAGTGTTAAATACCTACTTTTAATGGCTGTTGTTCAGCGAATTCACGAAGTTGTTTTCTGTAAATGTCTAGGGATGTCGACAAAATATTACGTGGCGTATAATACGTGACGTCAATATTATGTAAATGACAGCGGTGATTTTCATTTACTAAAAATGACTTAATGGTATGTTTCAAACAAAAAAAAAAAATGAATTTTATAACAATATGTGGTAAACTATTATGCACTGATAGCATATCAAGAATTGTATTTATATGAAAAATGACTGATTCAAACATCAAACGCTTTATTTAAATTAACACATTCGCCACGGCAAGCATACCGGGCCGCTTTTTATTACCTTCCTCGGAGACGGAGTGCGCTCGCTGTACCTGATAGAAAGAAAGGGAGCGTGTCGGGACGCTCATTGTTGCCTTTCTCAGAGACGGAGAGCGCTCGCTGTTCCTGTTGGAAGAAAATGGAGCGTGTCGGGACGCTTATTGTTGCCTTTCTCAGAGACGGAGAGCGCTCGCTGTACCTGGTAGAAGGAAAAAGAGCGTGTCGACATGCTCTCCGCCTCCGAAAAAGGCAACAAAGAGCATCTCGGCATGTTCGCCGTAGAGAATGTGTTATCATTTTATTCAAAAGGCTGAGATATGACAGACAAAACAGTATAACGTAAAATATACAGAAACTTTGCAGGAATTCTAATCCCACCTGGCCTAGCGTCACAAGGATTCATGATGAAAGGGAAATATGACAATTTCTCTTGGCAAAGAGACTTTGAAGCGCCTGAGTTAGAAGCCTGATATAGATATAATATATGAGTTTAGGTTATCTTCCGGGAAATTTTCAGAGGAAACTGACCCTCATTTGTATTTGGAGTGGAGGAAAACCTCCAATAGTTCCTCCTAATGTGCGGATCGGTTTAACAATTTTTGAAGAATGCTGGTTAAGATCACAGCCAGAGAATAGAGCCTATAACCTTCCTCCGATTCATGTTTTTTCAGCTATGATATGTGTGAACCCACTATGACCCTGATAAATGTGTTATAGGAGGGCTGAATGCATATTGTTATGCTTAAAAGAATCAAGATTACCTAAGAAACCTTTACCTTTATTTTAGTTTTTTTCAGACCTTCTGCTATAAATGACTTTTCACCTTAAGGGAGATAAGGCATTTTAAATACACAGGGAACCTCTCTTAACGAGCATAATTTGTTCGAGAAGCTTACTTGTTAAGGCAAACAGTTATTCCCATATAAATTAATGTGAAATACGACAATGCGTACCTTTCAAAAAATAAAATAAAAAATGTTAGGTACAACGTTTATTCAAAGAAAATTATACTAGCATTCTTAAGGAACGTGAATCATCTTCATATGTTCTTCTATAGCGGAATGAACCAACCTGCTATGCAAATTTGATTTGTAGAAAACTAAAAACAAAAAACAAAAATCGAAATAATTTATTTTTTATGATACCCAATTCTTTTTTTTAATACAAAGATATCTAGAGATATTTGTTCTTGCAACTCTTCAAAAATCACTTTCGCCTTCTCACAAATTTCTTCTAAAATAGCTTCGCCCTTTCGTTTATCCATATGAGAAGTAACCTTTGAACATCGTCGAGAATACGTAACTGTTGCGTAGGCATTATTGTCACTCTTTTGAAGTGTCTATCTCCTCAATCATGTCCTTGAGGATTGTGCTGTTGATCGTCGATGTAGACCGATTGCATGTGCGCGCTTGATCAGCCACGCTCACACCTTGATGTCGCTTTTCAATGATGTTACGTTTCATTTGTACAGTTATTTTTTTTATGGTTGAAGTATTGCCGCCTTTTCTTCGGATCACTTTTGAAAGGATAATTTTACTATACTTTGCACAGAAAAAGTCACAAATAGTATGTCTGAATACAAGTGTTCGTAAGCGACACTAAGATTCTACCGGACTGAGTTCGAACTCAAGGAACTGATGTAGCAGGCACACAATCCGGGACTTCCTATCTCCCGGTCACTTCTTATGCGAAAAGTCGCTTGTTAAGCGAGTAATTTTTTCCAATTAATTTTGCTCGTTATGCGAGGTGCTCGTTATATGGGGTTCTACTGTATATGAAAAAGTGAATTTTTGTCTAAGACATGCCCGAGGAATAGAAAAATCAACCACCACTTTCTAAAAATAAACTGGCATATTCTTTGCAGACAAACAAAACAAAATTCGGTAAAATCCTTCAAGATTGTCGGAAACCAAGTCCACTTACGGCAAACGATCAGAAGGATCTAAAAAAAATACTTAACAATTTTTTTTTCCTTTTCCGCTTCTCACAACTTCGTATTCGTCTGTCAACTCAACTCAACTCTCGAGGCAAACAACCCTCTGATGATTTGGACGAAGTGTCTTTATCTACATAACTCTACAAATACAAACGATTCTGCGATGGCAAACAAAGAAAGCTGAGAGGAAAGAGAGGAGGTATCATTTTTTTATCTCTTTCTTTCTCTCCACTACCTTGTTATTCAGCTCACGTGAAGGAAAGATATTCCTTCTTTTTTTCTTTATTTTCGTAGGAAAAGACTTCCTTTTCCTATCGATCTAAAATAAATACTAAAGGGGGTGCAGGGGGGTCAAAAGAGGAAGGAAGGAGGGGGACGAGGGAGGGGAGAGGGAAGAGATTAGCAACGGTGTCACGAACAGTTCGAAAGATGATTTTGATATAAAAAAATAAATGAAGAATTTTTTTTTCTTCCTTGAGAACTCGGGGGTGGTGCTTTTTTTCAATATTTTTTTTCTTTTCGTCCCGAAGAACTATGTTCGAGACCACACCTAGCAATCAATGCCGGGGTGGAATCCCCCAAACGAAACTGAAATTTCCAAATACCAAAAAGATAAGTTTCCCATTGGAGGTAGATCGACATAATGCTATTCTTTATTTTTTCTTTTAATTCTTTCTTTCCTTTTTTCCCCCTCTGGGGGAAAGTTGATAGAGGGAATGATCATCTTTTAGTTGTTGATAAAATATGTTCTTAAATGCGCTTCTTCAATGTGATTCCTTGGGGATGCTATGTCATGATCGTTTTGCTGAGAGAATTCGGAAATTAAAAAGTATCCTATTAATTATAGTTGGTAGATATAGGGGAAAAAAATTTTGTTGAATAAAATATTTTGGAATAGATTGCCTTTGATTTAATATTAAACCTTGCCATTTAAAGGAATATCTTTAACGGTAGTTTCTTGGATAATGTAATAAAAATAGGCACATTTATTTTGGTAAAGCTTCAGAAAAGGATAAATAAGATTTATTCGCCGGTTTGTGAGACTGATAATTTGTCTTGAAGATACATAGATGTTAAGGGGATGGGGATGGAGGCAACTTTTAATTTTGAACCGTGATTCAATGGAGAGGAATACATAACAGACGGCACCATCCTATTAAATTTAAACAACTACAAATATAACTATGTCTGAGACACCGCGAGACATTTTACAGCCTTTCTTACTCTCCCACCAACCGAAACATAGACGGGGATCAGTTTCCCCTGAAAGTCTTCCAGGAAGCAATGTACCCCATAAAAGTTTAGTCATCAGGTGTTACCGGGTTGCTCCGAGTTATTCTGACCAACAGAAGATGTCACACTTCCCCTTTGGCACGAACTCATTACTCATGGACTTGGCTAGATATGCTAAGCCAAATGAGATTAGAGCCACCATATGAGCCATCCAACATTGGTGGCAGTCCTCTAGAACCGAAATTCAAGCCACGATCATCCTACCTTGAAGCCAAAACTGTCTCCAATCCATCTCTGCTAGTGGTGTCACAAAGGCAAAGGGCGCTTCGGGCATTATTCTATAATTCCCTCTTCTTATTTGGATTTGAAAATTCAAATAAACAGACTAGTATTTTTTTCGCTGCACCACCGAGCATTGGGATACATCTATGCCTTCTTAGCTCCCTTTACTGCACCACTGATCGCTGCTGCCGAGTTTATACAATGCCATTGTAGCCTGATGACAGAGTCTGTCTGTCGAGATCCAATATTTAACGTGTACACGGGCATAGTTCACACTTAATTTCCGCGTGTGAAATACTTTTCAGCTGGTGTGGTGTGGAAAGAAGTCGCCAAATCAGGTGTGTCCTCATTGCTATGCCCATGACTACTGCTACCAAACTGATAAAGGATCGCGGTGGCCTGGTGGCAGTGTCATGGGTTCGAAATCCAATTCCCTCAAATATCCGCCCTATATGCGGGTTTGACGCACGTTACATCCACCAGGTACTCACGCAAGTCTAATGAGGACTAGGGATGCATAATCCAAGATATTTTTAATAACAAATATTCCTGCTATGGTTATTTTTAAATATCTGTTCTAAATAAGTGTGATTTCAATCACACTTTTAGCTTTCAAATTCTTATTAAATGTATATAAAGTGATTTGAAAAAAAATAAATAAAATTGTCATTTGTTTCTATTACACTTTCTGCAAAATTTTGTATTTTTATTTCTATATACTGTCAATAGACATGGCGTCTGTAGCGAAAACTACTTAAAAAAATTTCATAGTTCACTATTCAGAATCCCCTTTGCAGTGAATCACAAATCCGATCATTTTCCGTTCCGATCACAGTTAACCGTCGGAGGTGACGAGTTAACTAAACTTCCCGGTGAATATTTGTTTAGATCAATTATTGCTACTTTCTATTGTTATACAATAGCTGTAATCGATAAGATCTGTAATCATTCGAAACCGCATATCATAACAAGAATGGTGACTCATAGCGTCACAGGAAATACCAATGGAACTGTGATAGGGCGGAACCGAATGGTGACCGCAAATAGAAAGATCTTTTAAGCACCAAAATGGCCTTCCATGGCGCCATCTGTTGACAGAAGATAGAACTAAAAACTGAAACTTAGGAAAAGTATATTAAAAAGAAATGAATTTTTTTTTTTAAATTTTGAAACGCTTTATGCACATTTATTTACCAATGATTGAATCACACTTTTTTTTGACAGTAGTATTCATCAATGGTATTTGTGATTTTTTGATATTGCGTAGTAAATAACAGTTCATCAAACATTCGTCATTCCTAGTGAGGATAGGGGTAATCCCTAGTCCGTCGCTACGGTCCTGACCACTACTTCAGTATCGACAAAAGGCCGTAATATCCTGATGTCAGAGTCATCGCTTCGAAATTTAGTTCCGCGAAACCTACGCTGTGTACTTGGATCTGGAGTCCGTAAAGGTAAAACGTCTTCCATTTGGGGTAACAGTGTGGAGGAGGAGCTGCTCATGTACGTCCTCGTTAAATGGATATGGCTCAAAATTGCTAAGACCATCTCAACATAACTATCGTGCAAGCTCTAAAGGTTAGAAAAAAAGGGTTCAAAAGAGCAATAATTCATTCGATGCGAATTTCAGTTTTTTTTAAATCGAATGTGTGAAGTCTAAATGCAATTTTCAATTCTCTAAGAAAAATGATAAAGCATTAAATTTTGTAATAAAAAAATTTAAAATATTTAAGTGTGTAAAGGCAATAAGAATATCTTGCATTACTTTTTTTCTCTAAACGTTCCAATGCAGAGTTATTCTCAAAAAAATGAAGTGAAAAATGGTTCAAGATGAAATATAGACATTATTTGTCTTCCTTAATGTCTCCAACATCTCCATTTCTTCAGAGACAATTCAAATACCGCTTTTCTTTTTCAGATCATCTGCAGCTGAAATATTACTTTCATATATATTCTTCTCCTTTTTATTATTGCCCATTTGTGTATTAACTTTCTGGAAGTTGAAAGTTATTCTACTCTGATAAGAGGCAAATTTATGGACGGAAATGCTATTTGTGGATGGAATTGTCATTGTCCCTTGATCGAAATTCTTCGCTTTAGATAGTTGCATTTTCTTGCCGCTCGATAAATGGAGTAATATTTCAGTTATTTAGTCGGATAGGTTTTGTCGTTTGCTATTAAAGTAATGTGAAACTGAATAACTCCTGTTTGTTGAAGTGAAATAATATACCGAGTTTCAATAATTCTTTTGTCGGAATTGCATATAGTGCTTCCGCAAGCATACGATAATGAAATGATTTATTTTCTATTTTCTATTTGACTAGCTTGTATATACGGCGTTGCTCGTGAGAAAAATATTTTCTATTCTAAGTACTTGTAACACTTTAAACTTAATTAAAATTTTTTCGCAGCAACGTCTTTCTTTGATTTTCGTCGTCCACTCCCGTGTTGCCTGATATCCTCGGCCAGCAGCAAAACTCCTTGTATCTTTTTCTCTCCGTAGTTTGAGCCACCTGGCCACGAATCTAGTCGTCTTTGGTAAGCATTATTTTTCCTTCCCCTTCATTTATTTCTACGGCGTCAACAGAAGCTCTTTCTTATCTTAGGTTTTTTTTTGCCATTATCCGGAATACAATTCTATTCTTTTTAGTGTTTGGGTGAATGATCAGAAAAAACACCTACACACTCAATTAGAATCATTTACAAATTTGTGAAGTTAAATCAACATCGCATAGAGAGATTAATTATCGTCAATGGATTGCCTTGCAAAAATACTGAAATATATAAGCTAATATATCAAATATCTCTTGACACGTTACAAAAATATTACTTTGAAGCAGGTGCGATAAAATATTTCAGCAATGGAATGAATACTAAAGTGAAAATTCTGCTTCGGAGTCAATTTCCCAAGAAAATGATTTCTACTATCACAACCGTAACAATTGCAAAAGAGCGTGAATAAAAGGTTTGCTGAAATAGTGAGAATGGTTTGAATTTTATTTACGACAATGAAAACATTGTTGTTAATCATGTTTGGAAACATTTTTAAAAATTAATTAAAATTAAACAGAACGGCGTATGGAGAAAAGATCGGTGTCATTGAAAAGCTAATTTTTTTAACTTTACGGTGATGTTAAGATGGGTTTTTGTGCGATAATATGCTGCAAAGTTATTGCGGAAAAAAGTATAAATTTAGGATAATTTTTAATTAATTCAAATTCTAATTAAAACTTTGAAAAATTATTTCTTAGTGAGCACCTACTACTCAAGAAACAACCGTCTGCCAAATTTCAAGTTTTTAGTCCCAGTGGTTTTGATATACGTAAGATAAGTCTGGGTTAAGACTAAAATCCCACTTTAAACCTATTAAGGGTGTTAGCTGGGTTGTCTAGGGTGTTTTTTGGGTTCATGTGAAGGAATTAAATAATGAGGAATCTTCAGTTAAAACAATTAGGATTTATTTTACAATTAAAGGACAAGTTTTACAGGGGGAAAAGCATTTACAAAAGAGAGCATTTAACATAAAGGTTGGGCAATTGCATGGTGATTTTGTTATGAAACTTAATCAATGGTACTTAACGATAGATGGTCATTGGGGTAGTTAAATCATAAAGAAATTAATTGATAGACTTTTAACAGTTAGCTGAATTAAATCATTTCGAGAGGAAGAGAAAAGAGGAGTTAGTATACTACCAGAATTAGCCATTTTCCTACATTGCGCAGTAACGCTGGAGTCAAAAACTCTTACGGCATGCTCAGCTAAGAAGAGGGAAGGTAAGAATCTGCGCAGTTAAAATCACTGCGTGCTGGTTTTATTGGACTGAGATGCGCTGATCAAAATCATATCCTGAATGGGACCTCTGGCGCCATCTATCGTGTAAGCTCTGATTCAGTTTTTACAATTCTGTTTTTAAATTACGATTTCTGATAGGATAAACTAAGCATATATGGAGCGAGATTAGTTACATTGAAAGTTGAGATGCAACCGTGTAATTATTAAAAGATTATTTCAATGAAAATAATAGTTTATATGAAAATAAACGACATTGCTAGAAATAGTAAACCGGCCATTAACATCAGTTTGTGATAGGCCCATTTCTATTCTTCCGATTATCCACCATCCTAATGAATCATGCGATTAACTTTAAGAAATTCCTATGAAATTATCCCTATCATTATTTTTTTTTTTGAAAAATGATTCCATGGATGGTCCATTTTTTCGTCTGATAACTTGAATACCAGTATGAAAAATCGAAACCAAGAAAGAATTTTGCCAACTGTCCTACCGCCAGGAGAAAATCCCTGAGCAGAGTTGCTTCAAATAGACGAGTCGAAGAAAGGAGGGATACAGATATAAAATCGACTGCAACATTTTGCAAACTAAGCGCACTTCCGTTAGGCGAGGAATTCGTTTTCGAACGAAGTGCAGAGAAATGAGACTTCCGCCGGTTCTATCTGGGCCAAATGAAATAGAGCCCTTTCCTTCACCCCCCAGAATGCAGTGGGATATCCTGTTACCATAACGATCGCCACCGGCATGTCTGGTGTCTAGGGTTTTTCTCGTGGCGGTAGAACAGTAGGGAAGGACATATGCCTTACTGAAACCCATTTTATTATTATCTTTCAATAAAAAATTCATCCCTTTTTATTTTCCTTCGAAAAAATGAACTGTTATGAATAACCGTAAGTATTAATTAGTAAATCATGCATTATGTAGACAATACGTAAAACAAAATAAATAGTTGGATAACAAACAATCCAGTTAAAGGTTTTTATTTATATTGTTTGTAAGTTAATAAAAACTAATTTTTAGAAAATAACCTTTTGAGAATAGTGTGATTAATGTTTTGTGTTCATAATCCTGTAATTTTTTGTTTTTATAACTGTATTTGCTGAAAAATTGATTTGACATGTAATTCCGAATGATATATTTTTTAACCATTGCTTAGAAACTTAACTGTAATCTGTCGCCGTTTCAAAAAATTACATAATTATCATCAACGCTTTAGTCTGTAGCACTAACAATAAACAGAAGCGCTTGGCTTCCGTTTATTTAGCTTTTTTTTCTTTTAAAACACTTTTATTTAACTTAACCCGTTTAATGTTTGTAATCTTCCACCCACTTCAAGGTGCCCTAGAGGATGGAACTTTTGTACACTGATGTGTTCTCGATGACAATATTCTGTTTTAATATTTTCAGAACTTAATTGTGAGGTAACTATTAACTCAAATAAATTTTGATCCCGAACCAGTGGCGGCACTTGGTATCTAGTTTAAGAAACAATAGAATTAAGATATAAAATTAGACAATAATTAAAAAAAATCTGTCGTTTATTTCATTAATAAAAGTGTATTTTCAAAATTTTTAATTAATTTTTTATGGTTAGCATAGGGTTCATAGAATATATTCGGAGAATTCTTAACACTCTGATTCCTAAGCCGGCCATAACCGGCCATGCGACTTCTATACTAGTGGGGCGTATTACGGCCGGTTGCTGTTCCGAAAGGGGGGAGAAGGCAGTTGGGCTAGTGGTCATTAAAGGGACCCTTAAGGGAGAGATAAGAGATGAAAGGCCTGCCATTCAAATCTTCCACCACCCGTAGTGAGGAGAAAAGGGGGAACGAGGCGGACAAATCCATTCCACAGATCAATTAGTAAGCAAACCTCTGTATACAACTGTGCTCAGATTTTGAGAACTCTTAGTAGTCAGAGGGTTAATCTTTGAACGTTTATGGAATATCGTTTTAGTCACATCGAACCCTCGTTAGATATGAGAACCAAACATGATCTTGTGAGCACTAGAAATGACGGTTATTGCGAAAATAACCTATTTTCGTTTATTCAGGTTTTTTTCACCTTCAGTTTACCTGGCGGTTATAACCGCTCAAAATAACCGGTTGTTGAAATAGTTGTAGATATTTTTTATTAATATTGTTTTTACGAGAAATCAATCCATTGGCAAATATTTATCAGTTTTATCTGTTCATAAAGACTCTTTCAGTAATCCCGCACCCAACAGACGCCTCGAGGAAACGGTTGTCGTTGATTGGCCTAAGATTGTGAAATTCAAAGCTTTATAACTTGGTAAATTTCAGACTAATCGAACCTAAAATGGAGCCTATTTTCCGATCTGTTTTTTTACCCGGTTATTGGATTTTTTGAAAAAATAACCGGAACAAAAAATAACTGAAAAAAACCTGTTAACCGAAACAAACAAAAAACAACATCCCTAGCGAGCACGAAGTTTTCTTCGAGACTTATATCTGAGGCTCAGAAAATACCCTTCTCCTATTCAATTTTAAAGGAAAATCCTCAGAAATGTATTGTTGATGAGAGATCAGAAACGTAAGTAAACATTTCCCCAAAGGGAAGGGTCCCCCCCACACAAATTTGGCAATCCCTCAGATGAAATTTAAGCCATGTAGCTGGATTCAGAAAGATACACTATTTATTAACTAATATGCAGACCAATTTTGTCCTATTTGCATATATTTGGTCACTTCGAAGACAAGAACTGAGCAAGCTAAGATATATGCACCTCTTTTCATTGTGCTACTAATATATTTCTAGTTTCTTTAATATAAGAAAGTCTTTTCCTCAAATTTGATAATTGTCTGAAGAAGAAAAGTAACGAGACAAAATAATTCAAGATACATTTTCTAAATCGATGTCTCATTTTTAAAACTACTAAGCAGTGTCTCTGAAACTTTTTCCGATTTTTTGCGCCCTTAGTAGATCCAGATTTTTTCCGTGGCGCCCTATGTAAAACTCTAACTTTTTTGCTAACTAGTCAATAATTTTTGTATAGCTTAGGTAAAAATAAATAAAACACATTTTAGGTTATCAAAATTTATTGAGCAACTTTTAATAAATATAATAATCAGTGGAATGGAAGAACCTGTTGTTTAGTACATGACTCATGTACTTCTCATTTTCCATTCACGACAGCAACTGCCGAAAATACGCCTTCGTATAGATAAGAAGTAGCAAATAGAGTTAAAATTTTCTGAGTTTAACACTTTGTAGTGATTATTATTTATTTTTTACTGAGGAGCAAAACTCTGTTAATTCCACGCCGCTAATTTTTGTTTAAATGAATTGTCATACGACAACACAACAACATTATCTTCAAATGCAGCAGTAAATGTAAACTACCAACCTTGGCGACCATCTTGGCGACGAAATGTGGGATCTCAAAAGTACTGGAATTTTCTTGATATTTCTATAGTAAGCTGTTAGACGCCGAGCGGTGTTGAAAGTGCTGTACCTATTTTGTGAATTCCTGTCCGTTTGTGTTGCTAATCAGTGCAAGTGCTGTTTTTTCTGTCACCTGTGCTTAGTGTTTTCTGTAATATTCAAGAATAAAGTGTCATTCTCCGTTATCCTGCTGGTTGGACTGTTTTCACCGCACACACAACGGGCGATTTCTGGAAGAATATCATCATTTTGAAACTATATTTCTCAATCCAGAATACAAGTGTTCTGCAGAAATGTCGAGAGCTGTGGAATTGAATTAAAATGTATATAAGATTATGAAAATTATATAATATCTCGCAGCAGCCCTATGAGTTCATCACATTGGAAGCCCTGTGCTAAAAGCCTTAAGAAAAGGAATTTTTTAATGAGAACTTGCAACTCTACCTTTTCACTGAGGTCAAGAGGTCACTGAGGTCATTAAAACTTCAAGAATATTGGAGGAAAATTTTCGAGTTAATTTGCTAAAATTGTAAACGTCCAGACTTGGAAAAAATTTCTTAACTCTGAGTTAAGGAATTTTCCCAAAATTTATTTCTAATAATTCCTATTATGAAACGAAATTTCATAAGGCTGCTACATATATTCTAAAAGGAGTACTATTAGCCCTATCCTAAACCTATTATTTTGATTTATAGTTGAATTTAAAGGTTGAGAAGCGAGTGAAATGAGGCATCAGCTGGCACACTGCGCCGCAAAGGGTTAAATTGGTTCAGTTGTTACTGGAGTATGATTGGAATCGCGCTGCATAATAACCTAAGTCTCTGTTAAAATAGCTAGGCCAGTGCTAAATTATGGCAAAAAGACTGATATACGTCTGTGATAATAATTTCGTCTGTCTCTTATCATGTTGTTCCATTTTTCGATAAGCGTGCATTTTAATAAATATCTCTGAAGTCAACCAGACGTTATCTACTATTTTCCAAAACCGTAATCTTTTCAGAGTTTTGCAACAAATTTACACATATTTTCCACGGTTTCTGTCATCAGGATCCTTGCTCTCGTCTGGACCTACTTCATAATACCTCACATCAATAACTCACACAGTAGTTTACTTCAAAAACGTGTTCCTCCCGCAATTTAGCATCGTTACTCAGCAAATGATGATTCAAAGTATACAGTGAGCGACATTATCTCACCAATTAGGCTCGGCTTGTCCGATAAATGTTTCATCGCGTCACATTTTCCGAATACCGGAACATCATTATCAAGAAACGCAAGCCGACTACAAAGCTGAGCCGCTAAGATTAATGTCCTGACTTAAGAGAACCCGAAGCGAGTGCTGGGTTTTCTGCATGTTAAGCTGAGTTATTGAGCGGAGGGATGCCCTGTCCGGCATGATAAGTTTCCCATTAAACTGGAGATCTCGAATATTTAGTTTCCTCCCGGAAAATTGTGAATTTCCGTGCCTGATTGAGGTGCAGCAGAAATTAAATTCTTGCTGCGTATTTCTGGTTCCAATTAATTGTTTCGGACATTTATTATAAAATATTGGTCGTATTCAGGCAATAATAAAACTTGTACAATTTGGCAACAATAAATGGAGGGTCCAATGTTAAAGTGGGCGAAGTCCATGTTGTGCCTATTTTGCACTAATAATTGCCATGATATTGTAAAAATGTTATATTTTCTGTATACCGATGACTCAAGTCCTTAGTTCAATTTATATACATCAGGCAGCAAGATCGAATAGAAGTTCACTGTTATTTTGAATTCAGCTAATCAACTTTGAAATGTGTATTATAAAATATTGGTCATATTCAGGCAATAATAAAACTTATATAACTTGACAATCATAAATGGAGGGTCCGGTATTAAAGTGGGCGAAGTTCATGTTATGACTATTTTCACTAATAATTGCCATGGTATCGGAGGGAGGGAAAAATGTTATATTTTCTGTGTAACAATGACTCAAGTCCATAGTTCAATTTGTATACACCAGGCAGCAAGATGAAATAGAAGTTCACTGTTATTTTGAATGCAGTTAATCAACTTTGAGATTTGTTTTCTCAGAAATGAATCTTATGGACTTGTGACGCGGTGGCCTAATGATAAGGTCTTGGAACACGATTTCACTAAAGATCCGCCGCGTATGGTTCCTTTTGCACGTTAAATCATGCGTAGGGGGACAAAGGTCCTCCCGCTGCACAGTGTGTCATTTTCGTTATCTAGAGGGACAAAATTATTCTGCCCAAACTCAGTGGGTTAAATAAAGGGCTAAGGTTTTTTTAATGAAATATAGAAGCACGGTAAAGGTTTAAGACATATTTTAACATAATTATAAATAATAATATTTTTCAAATTTTTTTGTCATTCACTGTGTATATCTGAATATAATTTTGAATTTATGTTCTTTATTTGGTGGCCGGACAAGATTCAGATCACAGGAAGGAATAAATTTTGACTTTTTGTCATTCCTTTCCACAGAAAATCTTGTTCCTTTTTGAACTAAAAATGGCGTGTGGTTTCTGATGAGTGAGCCATTTTAGTTCCTTTTCATTTTGAATAATTTCTTAACAAATTGTTCTAAGTATTGGTAAACTTTTGGTTCTTCTATAGTTCTTGTTGTACTTTTATAAAAATTTTTGTTGAAGCAATTACTTTTTGCTGCTGCGTTTGCACGCAAAAACGTCTATTGTTTTCATTATTTTTCATTTTATCATTGTTTTCTTTTAATTTATTTTCTTTTAATTTAAATTTCTATTATCTGAATAGGCACCATTGACATACTAAATAAACTTTCTTCAGAACATTTATCACCTGAAAATCTCCGCTTGTATCTATTTTGTTCCGCCCCATTACAACCTCACTACTTCTACAAATATAATAACAACACACAAACACTACTAGCACACGGAAACAGAACGTTTTCGTAGAGCAAACTCAGATGACTGACAGGAACGTTTAAAACACTTGACAGGCAGACCGCAGGTAGTCGACCGATTGGACCATTTTTTCTATTTGTTGGCGCGGTTTCTTGGAATATAAACCTTAGTTCCAGAAAATATGGTTTATTCCCTTTGAAAATAAACAACAATGTGACCTGCGTAGACAGGTAAGAAAATTGACTTTGTCGCTCTAGATTACGAAAATAACACACTGTGCGTTGGTGTGGAGCGGAAGTTTGAATTGGGTATGTCAATTCAGGTGACCGTTGCTCAGAATTACTAGGTCCGTGTCCCAAAATAACTCTCACGTTGCTTCAAAACGGGGTGTTAATATAACTAAACTAAACTAAACGAAACTCACGGACTTTTGGTTCACTTTAACTCTGAACCCTCTAAATATTATTTGGCAACGAAATAGTGAAATTCCAAGGTTTACGGTGCAATGTGCTTTTTACTTTTAAGAGGCAAAGTAATTGTTCAAAATTCGAGCTTGCTGTTTGGACGATCTCCACGTTTTAGACCTCAATGAGTCAGAAAAATTAATTTCTGAATTGTGTGTCTGACTATGAACACGGTAACTCTAAACCAAATCAAGACGGATGAATAAAAATTCCTATATGGTCTTTACACCAAAATTATGGGCCTATATCAAATTTTGGACGAAATCCATCGGTAGGAAATTTGTCCATGACGTTAAATGATAAATAAAAATATGTTGTCTCAAAAACCAAACGAGCAAGATGGGTGTAATTTGGCGCATGGTTTTCTCACAGGAATTGTTGATCTGCATCAGATTTTAGACCAGATGCATCAACTAATTGATTGTCTATCGATCTGTCTATACGAATATATGCAACGCTATAAGTCAGAAACTATACAAACTAGATAAATGAATTTCTGTATGTGGTTTTAACACCAAAATTGAAGATCTGTGTTTAATTTTGGACCCATTCGATCAAGGAGAATTTGTCCAAAATACATATTCGATTCTATTCACCATACAATGAAGGTAAACCAAAAACGAGCCATATTGTAGAAGTGCGCGAAAGTCGAGAGGAGAACACCCTCGCTGGTTTATTAGGTCAAATATGAAGCATATTTATGTATGTGGTAAATTATTTTGCTAAATGCAATCATTTAATGTTTAATCTTATGTTTTTAAACTTCTAAGAAAATAAAACTTAAGTATGAAGAAAGTTCGAACAAAAGTTTTCGTTTTCTTCAGATAAAACTGAATAAAGAAAGGATAAAAGATTCGGTAAAAACTGAATAAAGGAAGTATAAAAGATTTGGTAAAAACTGAATAAAGAAAGGATAAAATATTTGGTAAAAACTGAATAAAGAAAGGATAAAATAGTTGGTAAAAACTGAATAAAGAAAGGATAAAAGATTTAGTAAAAATTGAATAAAGAAAGGATAAAAGATTTGGCAAAAACTGAATAAAGGAAGGATAAAAGATTTGGTAAAAACTGAATAAAGAAAGGGTAAAAGATTTGGTAAAAACTGACTAAAAGGATATAAGATTTGGTAAAAACTGAATAAAGAAAGGATGAAAAATTAAAACTTTCTGATTTCTTCTGCACTTATAGACAGGTAGGCGCCGTGGCAGAGCCTCAGCATAAATAGATTACGAGTTCGAGACCAGTTTCCCGCTGAAGATCCGGCGTGTATCCGGACTTCATGGTCGCTAAATTCATGTTGGGTGGAACATCCTTCCCTCGGTGCTATGCAGAAGTTTGCAGTGGGACGTACCGGCTCAGGTGTCGTCTTCCTCATCTGACTATGGCTAAAATTGACGAGGTCGGTTCCGAAATAGTCCTCATTTTGCTTCAAAACGGCATACTCATCTAACTAAACTATTTTCTGTAATTACGAATCTTTGTTTTTATAAATTGCATATTATTAATAGATTTCTTTGTATTTCATTTGTTAAAATAATTTTAAAAATTTCATTTTTCCATTATTTCGTTAATCAGATACAAGCATTTGAAGCCGAGAACTGGGCACCGTACCAGAAAATCTCTTTTTTTCATATTATCTTTCCGCATTTAACGAAATTTCTGTATATTCTACAAATTCGAAATAAAGTTTGTCGTAAGTATAATAAAAAAAGAAGTTTGATATCAATTATACAATAAGTTGCTTTGGATTGAATTAAAGAAAGAAAATCCTTAAATGAAATTGTATTGAGTCGCATAATTCTCCAAGATATTCCTTCAGTGTCCAAAGAAATGGAAATCAGGAAACGGAAAATTCGGACTGCAAGAAATCCTTTCCAAAAGAAGGGGAAATTGAAAGTATTCGGACCATCTCTCACTTGATTTCCATTTGTTTGGGCTTTAGAACGGGACGAGAAAAAGAAAGAGTTGGTAGGAAAAGAACTTCCCAGAAGATGATAGTACGGGAAGAGACAAATATATAAACTCTAACGGAATTTCGCGTCGTACGTTTTTATTTTCTTCTACTTATTCCTTTCGAATGGAAACTAAATTTCTACATTTACGAAGTCAAATGTTAAAAAAGGCTAGTTATAAAGCAGTATATGTTTAATAGATTACTGTCTTATAAAAGCTGTGTGTCCCTTTTAAAAAAATATTCAATTTTTTTTTTGTTTTCATCTGGTTTTAGAAGTTTATATTATATTAAATAAACTTTTCTTTTCACTATTAAATTTTCTAGCGCATCAATATTGTTACAAAATTCGTCCTGTGTGTGTATGGTAAAAACAGTCCAAAAAGGAGGAGGATGGAGAATGACGCTTTATTCACAAAGAAAAAACATCACTTGCGCAAATTAGCACCACAAACAGACAGCAAATCATTATTCATGCAGACAGAACTCCTAAGTGATTCTCAAAACGTTCAAACACAATCCTCGTGTCAGCACCTCCAAGTATTTGTACCCTTTTCTGACGGGGCATGACTTCACATAAAACAATCAAGAACAATTTCTATATTTCCGTTCCTAATAGAAATACAGTGAAACCTCGCATAACGAACATAATTCGTTCCAGAAGCTTACTCGTTATACGAAATGCTTGTTATACGAAAGAAATTTTTCCATCGAAATCAATGTAAATTACGATACTGTGTTCCATGCCGAAAAAATATACTCAAAATTTTTTATGCGTAACGTTTATTCAAAGAAAATTATTTATAAGATCGTTAAGGAGCCTGAATCATCTTCAGCTTATGTTTTATGCAGAATCAACCAGCATGGAATGCTGAGAAGATTTTCGGGAAATGAAAAGCGGGATGAGAGCTAAACACGGATGATGTACCTGTTCTGTTATCCTTATTAAAAGAAATAAGTCAATTACGCTACGTCATTGACTCAAATACGTCAGTCATCTCGTTACGTTACTCAAATACATCACATTATTTGCTAGGTAGCGTATCAAAAACTGTAAATGCATGGCAGAAAAATAGTTTTTAAAAAACTATGGCTTTAAATATTACTGGAATCAAAAAATGAAAATAACCAAAGCCATTTGTTCCATTCAAAACGTTTATTAATAAAAAAAGAAATCAAAACAAAAGAGCTCATTCGATTAAAACAGGTTACAGTTAAAAGTGCACGCACAAGTACTAGACCAAACTAGGTATCTAGTACTTGTACATGCACAAGTAGGTATCTAGTACTTGTGCATGTACAAGTACTAGACACCTGGCTTGAGAAGAATTAAAGTAAAATAAAAGCTCCATGGATATGACAGTAGTAGGCGCAAAATCTGGGAATTCCCCTCTTCTCGTTACTCGTTATGCGAAACGTTGTTCGTTAAGTGAGTCATTTTTTACAATTTATTTTGCTTGTTATGCGAATCACTCGTTATGCGAGGTTTCATTGTAGGGCTAAAATTCAAGTATTTTCGAGGACATTCATTTTGTCGTCAAGGTCGGGGGTATTGGCTTGACCTACTGCCGGCATTCAATAAAAACCTCTGTATATGTCTCTTCCCAATCATAAGACTAAGAATGCAAGGAAGTGACATTACAGGTTTGTAACAATATGTTTTGCTAATTCAGTAGAATCTCGACTATCAGCCTCTGTACTGTTTGACCAGGTTAAAAAAGGAATTATTTGTAATAAAATGAGAAACATTTTTTGTTAGAATGAAGCCTACGTTTTACGTTATTGTTTTTTTTATAAATGCATGCTTTAATACTTTACGTAGAAGGGGGGATTCGCCAAATTTGAACCGGCGGTTAGAGCAGACCGGTGTCATTAATTCTACTAAATATTTGGGCCGAAAATAGGCAAACTATGTTATAACAAAGTAAATGGGGTGTATGAAATAGTTTTTAAGAGAAAGCATTACAAGTTTACAATTAGAGAACAAGTGCTAAGATTTAGGCATCGTCAATTAATTTACTTTAACAAAATACAAAAAGCCCTTAGGTTATTTTAAAGTAAATAGGAAATTATGACATTATATCCTGAGATAGGAAAATTTGTTTGGCTACAATTTACATTAATGATTTTATTAAAATAATTTAAAGATAATGTTAGAGGATTTTTTTTCCTTTGTTGTCCAACAGTTTCCTAGATTGGACCACAAAGAGTTGCCTAAATTAGTCTGTTCAAATCAATGGGATTATTATCTTGAATTATAAGTATAGTGTAGGAGCATCCTACACTCACGTGTGGAAGTCACGTCATGAAACCCATTGAGGAATACTGTTGCAGAAAAACTCGGCCCATCCATTCCATTAATTTGGTCTCTCTCCTCTTTTATGACAGGACAATTTTATTAACTGCTGTTAAAACACAAACCTTTACGTCTCGAAAAAAGTTCCTTTATTGCTATGGTTTAAATGAAA
>BGPR01000533.1:138202-155723 GCA_013235015.1 Araneus ventricosus
CTATGTTTACATCTGAGGATACACAGTTTTCTTATTGGTACTTCTTTTTTCTTGCAGCCCAACTGGATCAAAATTACATTCATTTCTCATTTCAACCCCATAATTAAACTTTTGTTTCTGTTGTTGGACCTCATTAATGAAAGAATATGTAATAAACAGGTATCTTTTCTGTTCGGAACTCTCGCTGCAAAACACAGCGTTTCCAAGACGGGAGGCGTCGAATTAACTATTCATGACATCCTTGGGTTCTTTTCTCTTAAAAGATTTACACCCTCGGACGAAGCTATGAATTTCCATTTTCTTAGTTTCCTTCTTTTTCATATTTTTATGGCGAGAAGAGCACGGTTTCTGCTTTGATCTTCCAGGTTTTATTTTGCGTTGCTTATTCGTAGAAGTAAAACCTTATCTTTGGATTCTATTCCTGAATTTCTATTCTTCTAAGGAAGTTTGAAATCTTATGATACATTTAACCCTTTCTGGTCCTGTGATGCCATTTGGCATCGAAGAAGTAATGTGTTTTGCTATTCATTTCCGCTTTTAATTTGGGCTGTAGAGAGATTGATGGAACCTAGATGGCAACATGATCTAGATACAAAAGAATAAAGAATGAGTAATTTTATTTATGGATCAAACTAATTAATTAAGAAAATAATTAATTTGTAATAAATGTAACATTTGAAATGTAGAGTTTTACTAAAGTGTTTTTTTTCAGTTTTTTAATTTTTTTCGTTGACAAATAATAATTTGATCCGGAAAGTGTTAAAATCAATAAGGGATTTTTAATTTCTTGTATGCGAGGTATGCAAAGAAAAACATTTTATTTTGTAAGAAAAATTTGCAATAAATGTAAAATTTGAAATATAAAGTTTTCTAACTTGTTTTTTATTTTTTTCACTAACAAATAATAATTTGCTGTCGTCAAGTGTTAAATCAATGAGGGATTTTTACTTTCTTGTATGTGAGGTATGCAAAGAAAACATTTTTTAAAAATATAAATAAATGTAAAATTTGAAATATAAAGTTTTCTAGCTTGTTGTTTTCATTTTTAATTTTTTTCACTGATAAATAATAACATGCTGTCGTAAAGTGTTAAATCAATGAGGGGTTTTCACTTTCTGGTGTGCGAAGCATACAAAGAAAAATTATTGCCAAGTTTTTGATTTCCTTTAGTCCGAAAAAAAAAACAATTTTGGGCCTGTGTGCTTGTGAACACAACAAATAAAAAACGCAACCTTTAACCCGTTGCGTATCACCAGAATTGTTGACCTATATGAATATGTTTTGCAAGAAATCTGTAAGCAGGTTGATTGTCTGTCCACCTGTCTGTTCATGTGAATGCGAGAGCAATACCTCAAAAATGCATCAAATGGTGAAATTTGATGTGTAGTTTTGACACCAAAATTGTATCAAATTCTGGATCCATTCTGTCAAAGGGAAGAAGCCTAAATGCATTCCCGATTTTTTATACGACGAAGCTAGGCACAAAATGTATACCATATTGTGGAAGTGTATGAAAATATCGAACATTCACACTGGTTGCGGAGACTGAAGTGAAGATATCTGATAACGATACTCTCCGTTTCTACTCAATAGAATATAAGACCTGTTTTCTCTTTTAATCGTGGCGTTATATGTACATGTCTTCTCTCATTAATATGTTTATTATAATATACATCCACTAGGCACCTGGTGACGCATTACGACAGAGAATGAAACTATCTGTTTGTTATTACGGAATAGACAGATTAGTTTTGTTTATTCTGCTGAGAAACTTTTATTTTTCTGTACCAAACCTTCTAAGCATTTTTGCGCTGCACTAAACTTTCTACTGGAACTACTGCATATGCACTGCCAATATGAAAAGAAGGCCGTGGTGGCCTAGTGGTAAGGTGTCGGCTTCGGGGCCGGATGGCCCTCCAGGTTCGAAACTCGATTCCACTGAAAATCCGCCGTGTATTGGGCCTGTTACTCGTTAAATCATGCTTAGCTGACCCATGTCCTCCCGCTGGTGTGGTGCTAAAGTTTGGCGAGGGGTTCCAGCTAAGGCCTCGTCATCTGACCGTGGTTCAAAATGACAAGGTCCTTCCCAAAATAGCCCTCGTGGTGCTTCAAAACGGGAAGTTAACGTAACTAAACTAAACTAATTTAAGTCTACTTGGAAAGGTTCAGTTCCACACTTCAATGAACGCAAAGAAAAGTACAAACACAATTTATGTGGAGTTGAAGACATGAATATAGTACTCGTATTATTTAGTGCCCTTTTATAAAAATAATTTTTTAGTTTACTCGGTGTATACTAATATTTAAGCCTTTTAAACATCATTTGAAAGATCCTCCAATTCCAAGCGCAGAAAATATGCTATAAATACGCTAAGAATTATATGTTTGTTCATAAAGTCTTTAGACGGGTAGACATTTTGAAGTTTTAGTATAAAATTAAAATTACGTGTCTAAAACCTATTCTTCAATTTAGATATCCCTGCTGAAAGTTCATGTTTGTGAAATTATTTTTAGTAATAGCTATACACAAATTCATCCCTTTCTATTTAATTAAACATTGCAATGCTCTTTAGTAAACAAAGCATATAGTGATTGTTCGTAAAATTTTAGAATTAATTATATTTTCAAATGAGTTATTTTTATTAAGTGTTTAAATATTCAAATTGAATTCATACTTTATGCAAACAAAACGTTTTAAAATTGGAAGTTTTAGTTGACATAAAGAACAAACAAAAACGAATTTTAAACATAAACTTTAAATCCTTTAAAAGCTTCCATTTGTCGGAAATCCTATGATTAAAATATTTTAGTGTTGAAGAGAGTAAACGATTTTACAAAACAGAAATATGCTAAACGAAGATTACGAAGAAACGTTAGAGCCTTCATTTTGCATAAGATAAAATTTTTAACACAAGTTCCTTGATGTGATTGTACAGAGAATATCCATTAAAATTTTAAATATTTCAAATTTATTAAATTTAACAACGCTTAATTTTATTGAGTAAATTGTGTGAAATAGCACGATCTTTTCGTATAAAATTTTAAATCCTATTTATTAGAAATTCTGCTATTGAAAGTGTCTCAAGTATAGGAAAGTACAAATATTTTACTAAGGTATGAATATGCGATTCATAAGGTGAAAACCGAAATTTACGAAAAATTTTATTTATTACTTAAAAATGAATATATAGCATGGAATAAATTTATGCCATGAGCGACTAGGGAAATACAATACATCTTTAACTAAATAGGTATATTTTTTTAACATGGCAATGATTTTAATGCAGCACTTTTTTAAACAATTTTATTTAAAACTCAAAATGTTTCATAGGATGTATTTGAAAGGATGAAATTTTGTAATCGAATTTTCACTCGCTTCCTGGTGTGCTTCAGTTTTGAAATTTTGTACACTTCCATGCTCTCGAAAACTATCAGTTAATTGATAAATATAATTACATTTTGATTCCATATAATTAGCTCTATCTAGTTGTGAATTTGAAAAAAAAATTGATTTCAAGATTTACTAATATTTATACTAATGAATTATGAATTAAAGAATAAAAATGGAAATAATTAAAATAAAAATTATTTGTTAGTATATTAATAAAAGTGGATTTTTAAAAAAAAATTTCTACTAAATTAACTTAGAAGATAGAACTTCAACAACGATTGCGAAAGATTCGTTCATTTTTTAAGTAAAAATTAATTTTAATTTATATGACAAACATTTTGTTTCTATTGCACATTTGAACACTCTATTACTTTCTCGTACACTTACTATGCATAGAAAATAATTTCGACCTCTATCTTCTGAAAAATCATTTAATTCTAAACGCTCAAACACAATAAAACTAAAATCTCCATATTTTTCTCTGAATCCGATAACGACATTTTTGGAATTATGTATGTGTATTTATTTGTCGTCCGTGTATGTATATGTCGTACGTATGTCTACGCCGTATTTATATGTCATACGGTAGCTAGCTAATGCAACGAGCTAGAAGAGGGAAATTCAGTAAGTGGCCCTTACATCAAAATCGGATAACTGTATCGAATTTTGGACCAAAAGCGTTACCACGAGTAGGAATAATGTCACGAACCATTGATATTCTGATTCCGATGTCGAAACTTCACCAAGTGTTTTTAAGTTTAGTGTGGATCCGATGTCGTAACCCACACTAAACTTAAAAAGCCAGCTCTTTCAGCAAGATTACAAGAAACAGCTGCACAGAGACAAATATACCTAACCTCACACAAGATTAAAAGATGTTTTTCTGCTCCAAAATATGCACTTGGCAATCTTATGCAGCCATGGTGATGGAAAAAAACACATTTAATGGTATAACTTTGTTGTAGTTGGCACATTTTGGCCTACTGTCAATCTAATGGAAACTTGCCAGCTAAACCTTGCTAGCTAATAAAGTTATGATCTTACTAAAGCCATCCACAGAAATCCATTAAGAACTAAACACCATATTACTACTCAGATGAAAGACAGTCGTGGCGAAAAACTCGTATTCCATCTACTACCCCAAAACATTAACACTCCATCAATAAGAAATCACACTGCAAATCATGTTCCGCTTTGGTTAGGAAACACATGTTCTTTATCCACTGTCTCAAAGATGCACAGCTTGCTTCCAACGGGAAAAATACCAAATCAATGGATTAAATTTCTTTACCGCCAACCTCACTACCAAAACGAAACCATTACTGAAAAGTTTGCTAACTCCCCATTTAAAAAGTTTGCCGTGGAAATAACCAAACGATCGTTACCTTTTTTCAGCTGCTGCTGTTATTTATTTATTCTTATGGTGTTGCCAGCTTTTATTTTCTTTTCTATCAATACCAGAACGGCTCTGCAGATAACGCCTCTTTAAAACACGATACAATCAGGGAACGAACCAAGTTTATTTTCTTCGGGCTTTATATATCCTATTTTTCTTGATTATTTTCCGATTATTTTTTGTTGCCATGCGCCGTAAACAAAAACTTCTTTTTTTATAATCTTCTCGCTGTGTTTTTGATTGTGTCTTTTTACCTCCGTGTACGTATATACACTTCAACAGCTGTTAACGGATTATTGATTGGCTGGCGTTGAATGAAATCGATGGAATGTTTATGTCTTACTGGAGGGCTGGGAATTTATTCTGAGCCGCTATGTATTTTGGATTTTGAGAAAATAATATATAAATTATTTCATCGGTAGGTTATATTTTATGAAATATTAAAAAAACAATATTTAAATTTTTGTAACACTCTAGCTGGAAGGAAAATATGCATCTTCAGGGTCTATAAAATTTGCTTGCACTTTTAATTAGCTATAACACTTTAAATATATATAACATAAAGAATTGGTAAGCAAAATTATAGAAAGCTTGATGCATGCAATTTTTACTGTCTCTTATACGAAGTTGACCAACAAAAACAAATGTAATCGTCGACCTCGAAATTTTGATAAATCTCCGAATTTTAAACTTAACGGAATCTGAATAAATCATTTTCGTAAAGTTTAAAATTCTAATATTGGAAATTCTCTGACGGAATTGTTTGTTCCCGAAGTATGGCAACACGAAAATTGCAATATAAACCCTTATGTTAGTGTTGCGTAATTAGAGAAATGATTTATGCATAACTGATAAAAGACAGTTATTTTATATTGGGATATGTTTGCAGTAGATAATTTTTCATCATCAGATTGATTACACTAAATTTAAATGCAAAAGAAGCTGAATAATAGACGATTAGTAGGGGATAAAAAAATTCTTCATCTTTTGAAAATAACAGCTTCTCAGAAAATTTACAGACTGTTTCCTTTCCAGGAAGGAAGAAAGAAAGGAAAAACAAACAAACAACAGCAACAAAACAGTCACCAACAATTTTCCATTTCGATAGAAATCTTCAGACACAGATCTGAGTTAATGCAATTTTATTTGTGAAAACTGTTACCTGATAGTCTTTGTAGCTATTTTATTTCGATTATATGAAAAATACCAGAATCTGGCATAACTTGACTTTATTTGGCTTAACTATATCTTATATTTACTAACAGAATAGCTTTCTTCTAAAGCTTTCAATTCAATGCAACCTTTTATTTATTATATCTCGAACAGTTTTAAAAAGAGGTGCAGATGTATAAAATGTTTTAGATATTTATGTTTCCATCACTCAATGAAAATTTAGGAAGAAACTTTTTGAATACATAATAATAAAAGAGATCATAGGAGAAAAATCACAGTGTTGTGTATACGAAATAATAATAAAAATACTGTATCATAACAAACTGGACCCTTGTTAAAATAACCTTATCTCGAAGAAGGATGGTTAAAATTAATAAGTTGATTCGTTTCATTATTTTGAACTTTTTCTGAGCTGGTCAACATAAGGTACAATGACATCTTGAAAAATATACACTCCCAACTCTACAAGAAAATAGAATTTTAAGAGGAATAAAAATTTTTAAAACATGTCCTAATAATGAAAGAATAATAATCCATAAAAAATTAGAAATTCGTCATATATACTGCATGATTTTACTATGTTTACTTCAAAATTATGACATGCATTGCACAATTATCATCTTTCTTCTAATGCAAATGAATCATCTAGCTTACCGTTGAAGCCATCAAACATAGAAATGCAACGCAACTTGTCTAATTAGAACGATTCTAATTCAATTTCTTTGGTAATTTGCGTTTTTCTCTGATACCTAGAATTTCCTATTAACATAATGTAAAATATGTCTATAATTCGAAAATTTTGGATGGTTCAAATTGGAAACTAAATATTTAAGAAACTGTTTTTATTTCTTAATTGTTTTTCTTAGTTACATCCTACTGCGTTTTGTGCCCGCCGGGACTATTTTATTTTAGAATAAAACAATTATAGCAGTTACAATAATATTTGCAAGGCCAAATATTAAAAGTTTCATACTTTAAAAAAATGAACACATTAATGTGAATTTTACTGTTTATTTTCAGGTTTAATTGCACAATTGTTATATGCAAAGCCCTGTATACTATTTATTGAAATTACTTCCTTATTTATTGAAACTAGATTTTTAAAATTATTAAAAAATTTACTTATCATTATTATTGTTTTGTTTAATTTACTTATTGTTTAGTTATTTATTGTTAATTATTAATTAAAATTGTTGAAGAGTAAAAATAAATCTTAACTGATAGTTTTCGCTTACAAATTGTCGTTTTAAAGAATTTTTATTTAACTTGACCTGTTTCATATTTGTGAAGATGGAATTTCGTAATCGAATTTTCACTCACTTCCTCGTTTACTAGAGGTTTGAAATTTTGTACACCTGCGTATTCTCGATGACAATATATTTTATGACTGTTTTATCATTTCAGTATTTAATTATCAGTTAAACAATAATTAAATTAAATTTTGATTCCGGTTTAGTGGTGTTATCTAGCAGAGAGTTTAAGAACCAATAGATATTAAAATGTAGAAAATAATTTAAAAAAATGTTTTTACTGCTTAGCACACTAATGGAAGTGTATTTTTGAAAACAATTTTTAATTAAATATTAATCTGCTGGAACACTCATTTTTTACTCCAGTCTTTCTTAATTCGAATTTTTAGATGAATCGAGTTTTTCTTGCGGTTCCGTTATCTTCGAATTAGCCAAGTTCCACTATATATTTTCCCTGTAATTCAATTCATCTTTTGAAATAAAGTTATTTTTCTCTGTCTCCGCAGAGAAAAATTCTTTGAAATGTCTCTGTCCGTAATGTTTATCAAAAGAACAATTCACTTCTCAAACCATTTAGTTGTTTGTCAATTTAGCTGATCTGGAGAAAGCTCAAAGCGATCATTTATCAGGGGAAAGACGATGTTTAGACAGTTCATCTGACAGTAAACAGAGAAACAATTAATCTCGAGTGCTGTTTCAATTGGTCTGCTTCTCTTCTGGATTTAGAAGAAATACTTGCTTTTAAATCTACAAGGAAATCGTTTACAATGTAATGCCGTGTATTAAGTAACGTAAAGCAAAGTGTTGTTTCAAAGTTTGGCCTGTTTGGTTTGATGTTTAGGAAGAAAAAGGCAGATTGTATTGCGCCAACTGATGTTTATTGAGGAATTATTTTGTGAAAAGTATAAAGAAAATCTATAATGAGTTTCGAAAAATTAGGGTTAGCTTTGTCCTAGATACAACCACATATTTTTCTCCCTCGATGCATAAAGAATTGTAGATATATTTACGTGAATATATTCACTAATAAAATGAATTCACTGAAGCAATCAGTTATTTTATCCTCATTTTTTTCCTTACATACATCTTACTTAGGGTTACCTGTGTCTTAGATATAGACGCATATTTTATCTCTGTGGATGTGGAAAGATTTGCTCGTAAATTTCCACACTAGTAAAACGAATTTACTGACATAATTTGGTTTTTCATGTTCATTCTTCTTTACTTCTTACTTAGGGTTAGCTGTGTTTTAGATATGCCCTCATATTTTATATCTATGGATGCATAAAGAATCGTCGATACATTTATTCGTGAATATGCTCACTAATAAAATGAATTCACTGAGGCCATTATTTTTTTTACCTTCTTTCTTCTCTTTACAGATATTAATTCTTCTTTGGCGAATTTTTTTAACGCAAATATTTGATTAAATAATCATATTTGTTCTCACATATAGGGATTTGCTGCGACAATTAAAAGTAGTACCACCTACAGAAAAGAATTTTCCGTTGATTATTTTTAATCAATTTGAAACAAATGCAGTTTAAAACGGAAAGTTGGTTAACAAGACGCTATCGTATCGTTAAAAATTTAATAAAGCTTCTTCCATAGGTTATTTAGCAACTGGAAATGAATATTGCATAAAAACTATTTCTTAATTGAACTTGGTTATTTTTAAAATCGTTAGAGCTTTCGTGTTTTATTCAAGTTTCGACAATGAATCTGTCAAATCTTTTATGGAGACGAATATCATGTGAATAGGCCTTTATCTAACGAACAGATTCTAAAGCAACGTGTCCTCTGATTAACTATGTGACAGCCATCCATATATTTACTCAGTGCACTATTTGCTTTACAAATTATGCAACGGATCGGTGTTTCAGCCTGTGTTATTAGCCTGTATGTAGATCAGAATAATTGATCTTTGTAGATTCGTAACACTACGCGGCACGCTTTGTGTTTTGCAACACGATGACTTAATGTCTTTACTAAAAGATTAATTTATTTTGGAGTAAACTTAGTGCATGGTTGTTCGCGTCACATCCGATAAATGTTAAATTGGATTAACGGATAATGCGTTGGAACGATACAACAGATTCGATCATACAGCTGCTGCACTAAAATGTTTGAATCTTTAACTAGATTTAAATACGTCGACAATTCTTCCCTGGAATATGCATTTGATTTGATTTGTTGGATTCACATTTTGTTTGAATGCGCAACGGTTATCGGAACTTTGGATTTTGAAGTGCGACTAGATAGCATGATGAAACCCTTAGCGGAAACTTCATTTCGAAAAGTTTTAAATATTCCCTGAGCCATTTCAAAATTCTGAACTAATTGTGGCATATTTTCTCTTTAAAATACGAAGGTTGAAAATTTATTAGTGACAGTCGTATAATTACCTCTGTTACAGCATTGGTACTAGCTTGAAACGTTTGTAGTCCTACGATGTAGTCACCAGCTTTGTGTAAACATGTTTCCAACGATATGGATGTCGTAGAATACCTAAAACAGTAGAAGTTGTGTTTATGATTCGGATCGAGCAGTCTATTGTTTTAAGCATCTCTGGAACTATACGGTAGCGATTGTCACAAAGTGGTTCCTTCTTCTTTTGGATCAAATCATAATCACATGGCCTTAAATATGAGTAGAATCTTCAGCCCAGCGAACAAAAATAATCTATCACGGGTTGCTATAGAACAATTCCAGAGATTCTTAAAACCACTCTGTTCTTATAGACCACTCGATTCGGCTCCCGGCGGAACTGGACAGCCACAGGTATTCGACGGCTTCTACGTCGCTGGAAATACGTCATATAATACACCCCTAGTGACTGCATCGAAGGACTATAAAGGTCTAAAGCTAGTACCTATATTGTATCAGCTATAGCTAATTATATGCTTACCACTATTAAATTTCCAGTCCTTTTACTTGAACTCTAAGAAAATGAACCCTGCATGTTGTTTTAGGTTTGGCTTAATTACTTCAATATTGATTTAATTATAGTGCTTGAATACTTTATTTCATGAGAGGCCATTCTCTTGAAGCCAAAACCGCAGGACAAGCGTAACCGCGCATGTCGTGTAACAGCTAACTGCAGTTTGTCATAAGATGTGTGGGTTTCTATTATATTTTGGACGAAATCCTTCTCTCTCTCTCCTTTCGTCCATATGCATGTGAATTCGATAACTCAAAAATACTCCAAGAAAGATAAATGAAATTTTGTATGTGGCTTTGAATTGTAAATGTGCAAGAATTTTGGGCCGAATCCTTCTACAGCTAAATTGTCTGTCCTTTTTTAATGTCATATGTCATCACGATAACACAATCCTCAACTAGCTAGATGAATGAAATTTCGTGTATGGTCTTGAAATTAACATTGTATATCTGTATTAAATTTTCAACCCAATCGATCAAAGGGAGAATGTCCAAAATGTCCACTCAATTCTGTTCACCATACGATGAAGCTGAACACAAAACGTCCATATTGTGTAAATTTACGAGAGAATAAGACTCCCTCTGGTTGGTTATGAAATTTATTGGCGTGTTATGGAATTAGATGCGTATTATTTATAAACACCTTTCATTTGTTAAAGTGAAACACATCATTAAGCATATGTCGTCGCTGTAATATCAAAATGTTGTATATCAAGAAACACATGGAGCAAACTACCTGGGACTACTACTGACATACGACATTTTGTGACATTTTACAATAATCATATACCACAGACAACAACTTGAGAGAAGATGTAGCTAACCTATATAAGTGTTTTGAATCAATAAAATGTTTTGGCAAATTTGGCGCATGGTTTTTGATATAACAGTGACGAAGTTTTCACAGAAAGCGAGAAAATTTTACATAAGAGATGGAAACAATGATGCTTATAATTTTTTCTTTTATTATGAATGTGTTTAAAAATGCTATTAAAAAGTGCATGAGCACAAACTTTTCACTTACTACTGCAAATTTTTTGAAGTTTCATGCTTTTGTTTTTGCAGGTGAAGAAGAACCTCCTCAAAACGCGGTTCCTATATTAGGGAAGATGGTGGACTTCGGGGATTCAAAAAGAGAAGAGGCAGCAAATGAGTAAGTTCTGCGAAGTTCATACATTTCATTCTTTGTTATCTGTAGCAATGAAAACAGTGAAACAATCCTCTTACACACAAATATTTAAGTTTGTAACGAGTCTTTAACCCTTTGTAAGGCCGTGGGAATATAGTTCCCACCAAATTCATCAATTTTTAAATGCATATTTTAAGCTTGGCGTGAGTTCTCGCCAAAGTTTTCGATGAAACAAAAACCTGGACGGTCAAATTTCTTATTTCAAACCATAACGAAGAGTCCTGAATTGGTAATTAATTATTAATCAATAAAATTATTTAACAGAAAATGTCATCCAATAAGCTAAATGAATTTCTTTTCTTGAATTTATCTGAATACCAAAGTTATTTTATTATGCCACTACTAGAAAAAATGGCTTTATAAATGGTTAAGGGACTCATCATTGGATTTTTTACTTTCTGTTATACGATGTACATCAAGAGAAAAATATTGCAATAGTGAAATGATTCCACCTCGGTATTTTCATGAATCTCTTGTCTTGGAAAACGGAGTCAGTTTTACGATGTTCAGTGATTCACTGAGAACTTTGCACTACCATATCAGACATATTGAATTTAAATAGAAATTTTGTGTTTATATAAGAAAAGGAGATAAAAGGAGTTTTAATTTTTGATATGAGGAACAGTTCCTCGTGATGAGAGTTTTGGTGAAATGAAAAAAATTACTCAAACAATAAAAAACCAAAGTTTTTTAATTAGTGAAAAAAAAGTATCCGCGCCTCGATGCTGTAAAGAAAGCGTTCTTTAAATGGAGAAGAAAGTATATGAACAAATGGCAATAAATAGGAGTTCACGTAAATGATCGCGACTCGCACAATTCACGTTTTAGAATTGCCTGAGCCCAAAGATCGTTTTTGGAATAATGTCTGTCTGTGTATCGATTAGTCCGTTCGTGTGTATGGGGAACGATTACTCAAAAACGAAACGATCATGGAAATTTTTAAGTATTCTAGTATTAAATTTTAATTACCAGTATTATACATTTTTTTAATTACAATTCATTATATATGTAGATCAAACGAGTAGAAGAAGAAGATATTTAAAAAAGTAATTTTGTAGTTGAAGCTGAACGCATTAAAAAGACTATAATTTATTAATGCAGGTGTTTGAGAATTTATTGTCCAAATTTGGTGGAAAAGTAGGAAATAGCGAAAGAAGACGATTTCACGTAGGAAAGCATGGGCGCAAACAAACACATGACATTGAAGAGGGTGCTCTCTGCATCTACAACTTCTATTCACCCGCAGATCTGCCCGATCAGAGAACCCGGTCGTCATTTCATAAGGAGACTTCACAGAAGTAACAGGAATCGGTATATGTTTAATGATCTTGCAGATATGCATCAAAGCGTTATTTAATTGTAGAAGAAAGTATATGGACAAATTTCAATAAATAGGAGTTCACGTAAATGATCGCGACTCGCACAATTCATGTTTTAGAATTGCCTGAGCCCAAAGAAATCGTTTTTGGAATAATGTTTGTCTGTGTATCGGTTAGTCCGTTCGTGTGTATGGGGAACGATTACTCAAAAACGAAACGATCACGGAAATTTTTAAGTATTCTAGTATGAAATTTTAATTACCAGTATTATACATTTTTTTAATTACAATTCATTATATATGTAGATCAAACGAGTAGTAGAAGAAGATATTTAAAAAGTAATTTTGTAGTTAAAGCTGAACGCATTAAAGAGACTATAATTTATTAATGCAGGTGTGTGAGAATTTATTGTTCAAATTTGGTGGAAAAGTAGGAAATAGCGAAAGAAGGCGATTTCACGTAGGAAAGCGTGGGCGCAAACAAACACATGACATTGTAGAGGGTGATCTCTGCATCCACAACTTCTGTTCACACGCATATCTGCCCGACAAGAGTAGCCGGTCGTCATTTCACAAGGAGACTTCACAGAAGTAACAGGAATCGGTATATGTTTAACGACCTTGCAGATATGCATCTCTAACTTACGGTGCAGCAGTGTAAAGTGGTTAGAGAGTATTACAAACGTATGCAGAACACTACCCCAATCGAAGTTTACCGCAGCATGAAATGCTTACTCGTATTCATCGACAACTGTGTGAAAGTGGGTTAATTGCCAATACTAATCAATGGATTGGTCACGGTGGACCGGTATTTTGGCCACCACGGTCACCGGATTTATCTCCAATCGATTTCTTTGTCTGGGAAACAATGAAAAACGCACTGTACGAGACTCCTGTTACTGCTGGGAAACATCCGGAAAATGTCGAGTATTTTCAGAATCTCCGGCTGTCCATGCAGCTAAGTTGTAAAACATGCATTGTAGGACATGGTTGAAATCTCGATCACTTTTTGTAACACGAAACACATCTATTGTACAGCATAAAAGAGTACACTGACTTACCACTGCCTTGTTCGGTTTTCTTTCCAGCTACTACCGAGACCATCTTGGCTTACTATACGAAGCTTGCGTCTCCATTTTCGTATTTAAATCGTTTTCATTTGTTATTTCCTACCTCCCCGCCAAATCTGAACGATCAACTCTGATACATCCTGTATATATGCTACGGTCAATATGGGTAATCGGTTATTATGCATAATAACCGGTGATTATGCATAATCACCGACTATTAAGTAGTAAGTAAGCCGGTAAGCCAAGTTAGCCGCTTAAATTGGATAATTTATAAGAATTTACCACAGTAAGAGGTTATTATGCATAATTACCAATCAAGTTCGGTCAGTGTGATTATTTTCAACGGAGTAGCTTTCGGTTCCTCTAACATCCTCTGAAGTTGGACTTAAAATTTAAAGCTTTAATTTTAATTAAATGTTTTTAAATAAAATTTTTATTTATTTTAGTGATTTTATATTTCTCCGATTAGGTAATTGAACAATTTTTATTGATTTATGAATTTAATAAAAATCGTTTGCCTAGAACTTTATGAAGTCGCTTGTTCATATTTTGGAATTCATCATTTGGAATTCTGTCTTCACTTGCGTAGTGGTTTCTTTTATTCTTTTCAGTATTCTATTCTTATTTTTTGTTAAATCTAGAGTGTTTCCTTCCAATTGCAAATATCAGAACTGAGTAAATCTATTAATTCTTTACTATTCCTTGTTCTGAAAAACATCTGCGGCTAGTAGCGAAGCTATTGGGGGCAAATGCTTTATGTTTTTCTACATTCTCTGATATACCACTCTCCACTAATTTCTTCAGCATTCTAACATACATTGAGCTAGCGAAGATACTAGGTAACGGTTCCCCTACTAGCGAAGCCATAGAATGTTTTTTAAAGTTAACAAAATTTTCCCGGTGACTATTTCAGATGCCACAGACATCACGAGCACAATTTCTCTTGCTTCCTTTGGGTAATTATAAAACGCAGATACCTTACATTCAGTGAGCTAGCGAAGCTACTAGGTTCCGGCTCCCGCTGCTAGCGAAGCCATAGGATGATTTTTTAAGTTAAAAAACAGCCCGATGTCCACTTCAGATGCCTCAGGCATCGCGAGCACAATTTTTTCTGCTGTACTTGAATAATGAAAAAAAACGCAGATTCCTTAGATTCAGTGAGCTAGCGAAGCTGCTTGGTTCCGGCTAACGCTGTTAGCGAAGCCACAGGATGTTTTTTAAGTTAAAAAATTTGCCCGCTCTCCACTTTAGATGGCGAGGCATCGCGAATGCGGTTGAAATTTTACATTTGAAACAGGAGATACTGCAAAGGCAACCCACAAACACTTTGGTTTCGAAAAGATTTAACTTTCAGCGATTAACTCTTAACTGCATTAAATAATAAATTTTGCTTAATTAATCACATTTAACAATGAAGATCCGTCAATAAGATCACATGCCAATATAATTAATCACATTGACCAAACTTCATTGGTAATTATAAATAATAACCGGTTAATGTGGTAAATTCTCATGAATTATCCACTTTAACCAGCTTACTTGGTTATTCTGCTTAATAGCGGACTATCCGCATTAACAGTAACGTATATATTTAGAAGACATTATATTTTATAAGACATTGTTTCTTGAACATATTTTATTATTTAATTATAATCAATTGGTATGCCAAATAATGTATGGTAATGGCAAAGCAAATTTTTTAAAAAGTTAATGAGCTCACTTAAAAATTAGGCTTTAATTACTTTGTCTGTTTTATTGAAGTACGTTTAATGACGGTAATAAAAATAACTAATAATACGCATAATCCGATGGTATTATATTCTTCTCGATATAATAGCCAGAAAAATAAATTAATGTATACCATGCAAAAATCGTAAAAACTATTTTGGCTCGTTTCGTTATACTTTTTTGATGTTTTTTTAAAAATAAATAAAAAAAATCTCTATACAACTCTTTCCCCTTTCTACAATTTTTAATGAACATCTGCCCCATCGATTGACAAGGGCGCAGGTGGAGAAAAATAACGATGATTATATTGTTAAATCTTATCGTCTGAGCAAATGACTGATAATCCAGGAATGTAATTTCAAATAAATCATAAAAGCTTCTTTATGAATGTAAATATTTCTTATTCCATAGCGGATGTCAAACCACGTATAGAAGTTATATAAATATATTTTAGTGTTAATAAAGATTACAGATTTGTTTAAAGAAACCATTCCGAAAACACAGTAATTGAATATTTTTAGGAAATCCATAATTAACTTTCATGTTTTTGGTTTGTTTGTGACGAATATTTTATACAAGAATAGCAAGAATTTCATAGGCAGCAACACTTGACCAACTGAAATACAGTTCTAGTCATTTTGTAAATTAAATATTAGAGAAAATGTAAAAAAAAATATTTTTTTAAATTTTCTTTCTAAAAAAATTTAGTTGGATTCTTTGTTTCAAGAATGATGTTATCTAATACACATATTTAATATTCTATTTTAAACAGCGCATATTTTTAATAAACATTTGATGCATCTTTCGTTTATTTTTATTATTATATATGTGAAATAATTGGCTAAACAAAAGAAGAAGCCCCCAGTCCTAACCACTGGACCGCTTTCGACATTTTTTTATGTCGTATGAAAGCTTATGGTATCTAAATATGTCATCATCAGTCGCCTGTCCCCTACCACACCCACTTTCGCGAGAAATCGAAAAAACTCTATTTCAATGTACATTCTCCTACGGGAAGAAACTTTCTGACAATCCCTCAGCCCCAACCACTGGACCGATTTCAACAACTTTTATTTCATATAGAAGCTTATGACATCTAGATATGTCATCAATGATCACCTTCCATCCACCACCCTACATTTTCGAGATGTATCTCAAAATAGAACTTTGGCAGAGTCCCCCAGCCTCTACAACCGCCAATCCGCCAATTTATTTCGCCAAATTTCAAGCATAACTACAGTCTATTAATATTACGGGAGAACAGCTGGTCGTCGAACGCGACTTGCGATTAATTATTTCAAAATTATTTAAAAATCAGCTAAATTCGGGTTTAAATTGATAAAATTAGTATTGAATAATGATGTGATATTGTTGCGATGAATAAAGTTTTGATTCGTATTGCATGCTTTATTTGGTTTCTTGTATATTTGGTGGCATCGCAACAAAGAATTCCTCTCTAAAATTTCAATTGGTTCTTCGGTGCTGGTATATAAACCATTAAACAAATAATACAATTAGAATAAATAAAAACAATAAATATTAATTCTGAATTTTTTCCGCTTTTATACCTGAAACAGAAAATTTTATGTTTTACATATAAAAGTTAAAACTCTGAATTTAACACATAAAAACAATAGCAAAAGTAATCATTCCTATAATATTAAACTTTGCTTGTATCTGAGTTAAGATGTGCTCAAGTACATCTAAATGTAACATACATTTTATTTTTACTTTCGCGTGTACGCACTATACAGAGAGAAAGTATTGCATTCGTCAAAGTATTTAACCCCAAGATTGTCTATGTCTACATGTTTGTAATTCTGTCCGCCTCTATGTATGTGAATACGATTATTCATAAGTGCAACGAGTTAGATGAATGAAATTTGGCATAAGGTCTAAATAAAGAATTTTTCCACCTGTTTCCAATTTGGTAAAAACATATCAACTGTAGAAGTTAGATGAATAAAATTTTTCATATGGTCTAAATAAAGAATTTTTCCATTTGTTTCCAATTTGGTAAAAACATATCAACTGTAGAAATTAAATGAATGAAATTTGGCATATGG
>BGPR01000533.1:162984-175019 GCA_013235015.1 Araneus ventricosus
CACTACCAAATCACCAATTGTCTAACAATTCGAGAAAATCATCTAGGTTCAAGTCTCCCTAGTTTTTCCTGTATAAGAAATGTTTGATGGAATCTTGTCCCGAATCTGCACCACTCCGGACTGCAATCGAGGCCCTGCCACAAAACCATCGTAAAGCCAGTCACCTTTTGAAAGGTTTTCGAATTTAGTTAGTTTAGTTTAGTCAGATTAACGTCCCTTTTTGAAGAGACACAAGGGCTATTTTTGGACAGACCTCGTAATTCTGAACCGCTGTCACATGACGCGGACTACGCCTGAGTTAGCACTCCGTCTCCATAACTCCGCATTACACCAGCAGAAGGACGTTTGACCCCCTACGTATGATTAAACGTGCAACAGGCCGAATACACGACGGAATCGGGTTTCAGTCGGGTTCAGTGGAATCGGATTTCCAACATGGAACCCTCGACCCCGAAGTCGAAACCTCACCACTAGGCCACAGAGGCCTCTAGGAAATGATTTTGAAAAATGGAATTTACTTTACGTATTTCCTGTGGCCATAATTTCTCCATAAAGCCGTTATTATTCAGATCTCCTCAAGCTAAAGTCAACCGCAATATCTTGGATTTGTTTTTGCCTTCTGTAGTACTTTTTCTTCAAAGATAATACGAATCTGATTACACGGTTGGTGCTGACTTTTTTTTAAATCTCCGCACTGTTCTTCATATATGCCTTTAGTATTAAATTAGCAAAAGGAAATGTTAACGACCACAGGGTGAAAAAAATGAGAATTCTATTAGTGCTGAAAAAATGCAATGATTTAGGAAAGCTAAGCAATTACCGATGGAAAAAAAGCTTTAATTTTTTACCAGAACATGATTACTCGATTAAAATGAAGAAGCCGAAAGCGCGTTTTCGCCTCAACTTATTCTCAGTAAACTTTATTAACCTCTTTTATAAATGAATCATTTGTGCTAATAATATTATAAGTCAGCATAAATGCTATGCTATGTAGGTATTATTTTTGTAATAAGTGCAAACAAATCCATTTGTTTAGACTTAACACATTGAAGACAAAAACGACAGATTTCATCTTCTAACCCATTAGTAGTTTAATATATAAAATACTAGCCGTTGTACTGCGGCTTCGCACGCGTTTATCTGTTCTATACATATGAAAGGAAAAGAAAAACGCATATGCTTTTATATCGTATAGTTTTCGCCTTTTAATATACAACCCCTTAAGAGGTTTTAGTACCCTCAATCCTAACTAATAATACCTAATTAATTACTATTTTAAAGGTTTCGAATAATCGACATTTTTTATCTCACCGCTTGGAGTATATATGTGAAGATGGCTTGGAGTTTTTACTCCAGAACATGCCATGGGGGAAACAAGCATCATAAAATGAAATACTTGAATGATAAGTTTTCAATTTCTTGGGCAATCGCTTCATCAGACCTTTTGCTTGTATTTCATATAGGATTCTCAGTGTGAGCAAAACCAGAGGTAATTGTAGCGAAGAATGTGGTCCGTGGCCACCATCCAAGAGACTAACAGCTATTCTTGATTGAGCAAGGGCAAGAGCTACACAGTGCTGTTCAAAATTATTAGAACGCTAATACTTTTTTATTATAGAAAATAAAGTTATTTATTTTATATCCCAAATATATTAATTTTATTATTATTATTCTAATCTTATTTATAAGAAAAGCTTCGAATAACTCAAACTTTCTCGCAGAATAAGTCAGAATAGGAGCATTTTCATATAATTCTAAATTATGCTTTGTTCAAAATTATTCGAACGGTCAAAATCTTACAACGAAAAATAACATAACAATTTTTCAAAATAAAAAAATCAGTGTTTAATGTTTATCTGGACCTTCTTTGGCCACAATAACTGCTGTGAGCCTTTGATTGAGGTTGTCGATCAGTTTCTTCGCTGCCTCCTGGTTGATACTGAGCCATTCATCTTCGATGCTCTGAAAAAATTGATTTTTACTTCTTCTCTCTTCAAAAGGCAATTCCTGATGCAAAACTTACCATAACTTTTTGATGGGATTAAGTTTTGTGCTTTGTGGTGGCCACTCCATTATCTTAATCTTGTTTCTTGAGGAACAATCTTTGACGTGTGTTTTGGGTCATTATTTCTTTGCAAGATATACCGTCGACCTACACTCAAATTTGTGACGGACTTCTTCCGATTCTGGTACAGGATATCGACGCACATACTGACAGTCATTTTACCGTTTTCTCATCCCAGTTCAACCAACACCTTTAGAGGGAAACATCTCCATACCATCATATTTCTTCCTACATGTTTTACTCTCTGTAGGATATTCATCTGTCAATGCGCCTAACTTGTTCGTCTCCACACTCTTTCTGAATGAAAAAAGTTCATATTTGATTTCGTCTGACCATAAAACTCTTTCCAAGAATATTAAAACCTTCGAAATATGCCCTTTTGCAAAGGCCAATTTTTTTGCAATGTTTTATGTTGAGATGTATGGTCTTTTTCTTTTGAGACAGATGATCAACCCTGTGTTCTTGATTCTAAGACGAATTGTTAGAGCTGGCTCATTCAATTTCAAGTCTTCCACGATCTCTCTTGACAATATATGATTCTTTTTATGTGCCAATCTTTCAATCACAGAGTCTTCTTCTCTTGCACTTGTTTTCGGTTTTCTGCCTCACCCTCTATTGTGTTCGATGAATCCTGTCGTCTCATACATCTTGCACAAATAGTAGATACCTGACTCCGACGATTTTTACTTTTCATGCGATACCCCGTCCTTCCTATCTTTATTGAAGCGGTGGCGATGATCAACAGAAATCTCTTAACTTTTGGGCATTCTTGTTGACTTCACTGCTTCAGAGACCAAAATAATTACGTACCAAATAAATGATTTATTAATTTTCTTAAAATTTACCAAAATAAAAACAAATCCAATTCGAATCCCCTCAAGTATAACCTTCGTCATCAGCCGTTCGAATAATTTTGAACAGCTAAAATATACTCTTTAGAACAATAATCTCTTCTAATAAGTAGTGATATTTCGTGAAATAGCTGAAACTTATATGCATTTATCGAGGATGAAATAAGGTACCAGAAAATCAAAACAAAATAGTAAATTATAAAGTTTTTAAAACTTTATCAACAAAAGATAATATTTTAATAGTACGTTCTAATAATTATGAACAACACTGTATGACATTTAGATTGATTTTCAGTAAGAATGAAATTAATTAAAAAATGCTGTTTCAGTTCCGCATGAGACTTCAAGTAAAAGAGGTTCACCGTTCTCTTCAGCAATCAAATTCCCCATTACTTCATGCACTGTTGGCTGATCTTTTGTTAGTCAAGGTTTAATTGTTCCCACCTTATCTTCTAAAATATTCACTCCCTAGTTTGTAATATATTGCAAAATATCTTATTGAAGCATTAGGTGTTGATTTGCAGGCATGCGTAATACACGCTATAACAACTTTTTTCCACTAATTGATAAACATCTTGATATCAACTGCTAATAAAAACCAACAATTACAAAATTCAGAACCGTTCAAATAAATATTCACTACATAAAATGCACCGTGTTCGCGATGGAATTGAACGTGAATAATTTTTGAAAATATTTTCGGTTGAGTTTATATTTTTTTGAAAATATGTATGAAATGTGGATTTGGTTCAAATTTTTTGACCCGCATTCACACCTTACTATATTAAAAGCCTTGATATCCAAATGATATGACAGTAGCGGGTAATAGGAATATTATCATGAATTCTAGATACTACGAAGGTAAAAGGAGACCAAAAATTTGTAGTTAGAACATTTAAAGCTAAAAGGAAATGAAAGTGGAATTGTCCAAAGAAGGCAAATTAATTTTAACATTAACAAAAGCACGTGAGAAATTAAAAAGTGAAATAGGTTTAAAATGACAACAAGTAAAAACGTTATAAATTGTGTTTAAAATAAATAAATAAGTAAATAATAATAATAATAATAATAATGCTACATTTCGTACTAAACAGAAATTGCATGTTTCAGATATAGATTCGCAACATAATATTTGGATTTGGAGGTCTATTGGTATGGCAGTAATTGTTAATGGGGAAAAATAATACATGAAGTATGGATATTACGAAGATAAAAAAAAGACAATAAAAACTGGAAAGGTAAATGAAAATTTCTTTTTTGTCCGTTGATACGTTTTAAAAACCAATCCAGAAACCTTAAACTTAAGAACATATGGATTACCTGATTTTCGAGTCTGTGCACTCGACGAAATGCCAACGCAGATTTAAAAACAATTTGGCCGAATTTTAATTTTTGTTTATACATTTCTAAATCTAAGGAGATAAAATCGCGTGATCACAAAAGCAACTATCCACAGAAAGCAACTTAAACTTCACATTGGTAAAAGCGCGCATTTAATTAAACAGCGAAATATAAAAATCTAAGGAGCTAAAATCACATGATCATAAAGCCATTGATGGAAATATTCACAGAAATAAATTTAACCTTAAGAGCACGTGTAATTAAACAGAGAAATATAAAACTATGTAACATTTTAATCACTCACGTGCTTTTGCATTTTAAAAGAAACTGGAAAAAACAAAGGATTCTTACAAATTGTGTTTAAATTGATTTTCAACATTGATTAAAAATGAGAGAAGTCATACAGAAATAGAATTGGTGTCACTGAAAGCTATTTTTTAAATTTTAAGAGGATGTAAAAATAGTTTCTGGGCGATGATATGTTCCGAGGTTATGGCAGAAGAACGCTAAACTTTTTAATCCCCCTTTTACCCCTTTTAGATGGAGTTAGAAACTTTTTAATTGTGTAGTTAATCCTTCTAGGTGCCAAGGAACATGTGTACCAAATTTCGTTCTAATCCGTCAATATGTGTGGAATTGTATGAGGTTCAAACACACAAACAAGCATACACTGAATTTTATATATTAAGATAAAAGCAAATTAATAGAAACATAGAAATGAGTAATAAGTTAATCAGAAATCAGATTAATTCAATTCCATAATACAGGACTGGAAGAAAATCTATCCCTTTTAATTTATTTACCTGAAAACAGAAATCTGTAAATGCGACTTGTGAATCATCTTTGGCTCTTTGTTTAAATTCAAGTGACTCTAAACTAAAGTTAAAGTAAATCTATCATAGTTTCCTTTATAAAAATTCCTTTGTACTAAAACTGTATTTATAAAACATAGTTTATAATCATCATATGACATAATAATGGAAATAAAATTATGCAAACTTACCTTAAGAGCAAAGCACAATCTGCTACCACACATTTAAGACTAACATCGGGTTCTGAAGTCACAGTATTCTCTGTTGTAGTAGTTGCGAGGCTCACGTGCAATTGGCAACCGATACCTGATGAAATATGATAGTATTCTATAATGCCACAACCTTCCCACTCTGCAATAATTCCAACTCCTCATCTGCTATTTGTTCTCACCCACAAATTCAGAGGGATTGTTTAAATTTCTGTACGATATCTCGCCAAATTATTAGACGCGCCACACATTTTTAATATGCTTGCTAAATGAAGCGTTTTTCATTATTATTTTTGTTTGTGAAATGGTAAATAAATACGTTGCTACGAAATTCGTTGCAGTGAAACCACACATTGAGCATTTTTACTGCGTATGGGCGAAACGTAGCGTAATTTTTCTTTCATAACTTAAGAACCAGATAATAGGCCCACTTATGTAAAAATTGCAGTTCAGTACCGTCAGTCTTCAGAAAGATACCGGCATTGCAAGAGCTAATTTGTTTTTGGTCTCTAAGAGAAACAAAATGACGAGGGTTCTTGCACAAATTGATATTTTTTAAATTTGAATCTTCGAACAGTGATATTGAATTTTCTGAAGATTGAATATCGTGAATACTCACGTATAATTATAAATTAAATGCATAATTCAAATTGAATTTCTATGATATCTTATTCGGAGGGAAAATAGCCCGTTACTGGTCATTGGTTTTACTGTGAAACCACAAATTTCTTGAAAATAAAAAAATGCTAAATTTTTTTCCTTTACATATTTATGATCGGCTACATGTCTAATACTGATTTTTAAATAAATTTTATAATTTTCTAAACGAAACATATACTGAACTTGAATGGGCTAATGTTAAGCAATATATATAATTATTTTTATTGAGAAAATACTAATGGAGTAATAATAAATCATTTTCTTTTTTAATACTTAGTAAGGCCTTTTTTCCGCTATTAGTGCTTTGATTCTTATTGGCTTGCTATTGATACACGAATGTACAGTCTCATCTAACCGAGGTTAATGATTACAGATGTAAGTGATTCTTTCATTATGTTCATACATATTCTTATGTTTTCACACTCAATCAAGGTTCTATGAAGGGCGAGTGTGGCCGAAACATTCAACTAATGTTTTCCCACCACAGAGCATTGTCGTATCAACGTAAATAAGCCATTCTAAATCAAAAATATTTGTGTTATATTTTACACAATGCCTTTAAATAATGATATATCCCCCCGGGTGGGTCTAATATTTTGCCAGAGACTGTATAACTTAAGACTATATAAATGTATATAAAGCATATCCTACATATTTAAAACGGCAAATTATATATAGTTCTAATTAGCTTCAAACCTTTTGGTAATGGTGCCCTGACCTCTGAGCGCATCAGAAAAAGCCAAACTATATCTCTTTGATTTTCTATAAATATGAATTTAACACGTTACATGAGAAAATGAAACATTTTAGAAATCTTACATAAATATAGATCAGTTTATGCTTAGCAAGTGCTTTAGAACTCTCCATATAGTATCGGGGTATTATTATTTAATCCGAGAAACCGAGGCAACTAAACCTATATAAGTTCCTCCGCTTACCGTCACCAATCCTTTAAAATCCGATGAAATGCGGCATCCGGGAAAGTAAAGACATTCAACCAGACCCCAAGCTCGTAATAAGGCAACTCATCACGTCAAAAGCCCCGAGGGAAGCGGGCACTCAAATACATCTTTACGAATTTCAATTCCAAGTATTTAAATATTTACGACCGTCGTGTCGTTATTCCCCGTAGACATCCAATATCCGTTGCAAATGGAAGACGACGGGGAACATTAACAATCCCTCTCCCACCACTTTACAAGATGTAAAGTGGGACAACACCAAAGCAAACAATCCGTGCCAGAACTGCTCAATGCCCCACCAAATAAGAGAGAGAAGGAAATGGGACATTTTACGGTGGCTTCCAGCACACAAACAACGACGTCCAGCCTAAGGCTCTTAATCAACCGTAATCTTGGTGTTGGAGAGGATTTCGTTCCTCTTTTGTGTTGTAAAAGTTGGTTTGGTATTAATAGTGCTCGGAATGGGGCAATTTGAGATGGATCTCCCTCTCTCAGTGAATGAATAGTTAGAATTTGGGACGGGGGGAGGCCTGTTGTTCGTCTGGTGCAATTAGTTTTGGGGTCGGAAGACGTCATTTTGCATTTGAATTGGTGAGCCTTAATTTGAAATTAGGAGACGGCAGCCCTGAGGAATGAAACTTTTTAAACAAATTCAGGAACTTTGAACTTCAATCTGAAGAATAGTTAGTGTTCGATGGGGATTTGCATGCTTTGGTAGCAGAATAAACGAACTTGTGTTACTACTCTTGGTTTTAGTGTATTTGTAATCAAAATGAAAATGTTTGTATTGGAGAAACGACTTTCCAGATTTGGAAGTCAGTTTGCGATTTTGTTAAGAATACTTTGTAAAAGTAATTACATGCTTTTCTCAATGTCCTTCCAATAGGGTCTTCCAATTCAGTAATTCTGTGTGATTTTTTTTAAGATTTTCGAATTGAAAGCGGAGTGGATCATGTTAGTCAAAACATTACTGATATAAGCGAAAATGAACTTTTCATTTAGATCTTGAATTTCTTAAAGCTCATATTGTGAATTCTGCCCCACTTTTATAAGATCTATATTAAGAGAGATTTTTTTTTATTCTTGTGCAAATTAATTGGATAAAAAAATAACAATGAAATTTAAACGGAAACTCTTAAATTGCCAAACAGACCCGTGTGGGCAACGTTCATCCTCTGGATCGGAGAATCATGCATTCCAAGTCCGATGCAGCTATAGATCCACCGTGTATGTGGGACTGAAGAACATTTAATTTGCTGTCGCGGGTGATACATTTCCACGCAAGTGCGGTGTGGAAATTCGGAGATCATCCTCCTTAGCCCTCAGTGAAGAAGTTTGGAGAGACTCAGGTGTCATCTTCGTTGCCTAACCAAGGTATCACATCACGAATTCCGTCCTAAAACAATCCTCGTGTTGCTTATAAATAGGCAGCTGATCTGATTAAAGTGTATTGGGAAAATTGAAAATTATTAATCGATATAACCAAAGCCGAGGAGAGAAGATTTCCGCTGGCTATGTAGGGAACTGACGCTAACTTTTCGGTAAGGCTTACATAAAATTTAAACTGTAATATCATTGAGCTCATAACATGCCACGTCGTTCGCTTAATGTAAAATTGCCTGTTAGCTAATAAAAGGGATTCATTTAATTAGTGGTCAGGGAGAAACGTTATTGACATATCATTTCATAACATGTTCTCCCAATCATCAAAAGCAAAAACTCGTCAGAAAGAGCGGTATATTTACAGAACAAGGAAAAGCATGTTCTCCATCACCCCTCAGAGATCACCCAAATTGCATACCATCCAATTTCTCTCACTAAATCGAAGGCAAGTTTAGGGTCGGACTAACCCGAAGAAAAACCCATCCTACCAAATCACCGTCGAGACCCGAGTTCCCGTAATAACCGGGATATCTGTGAAGAACTCTTCCAATAAACTAAAGCGATGGGCCAGGGAACTGACTCTTATAAATGGGTCGGCCGAATTCCCAGGAAACTCGGGACTTGTGGGCTTAAAGTAAACATGGTCTGGAATTTAATCAACTGTGATCTCTGATAAACGACTTTGCTCGCTGGAGCAAGCTTTAATTGGCAGAGGATGCTGCAGAGTCCTGGGCCTTCACCTGTTTGCTTGTATCGCCAGGGAAAGGTTTGGCAGTTAATGCAGTTAACCGAAATAGAGACGGAAATGAAGCTGGGAGGAACCTTTTCGCAAGCATAGATTGTGCGAGTGTGGAATGGGTGATTTTAAAGTGATATTTTGTTGTGTATGGGGAAAAAATTGCATTTTCCTTCTTGGATATTCTTTATGGAAATGTTTAGTAGCAGCTTGTGTAGTTACAGATACAATTTAGAGTTTAATCCGTGGGTAGATTCCTTACACTCGGATAAAATGTTATATGCATGTATAGTGGAACTTGAAAAATTCGAAGCTGATGGTACCGTAATAAAACTTCGCTTAATCAAAAATTCGAATTAAGGAAAATTCGAACTTATCATAATTTCAGAAAGAGAAAACGATAATATTTAACCTAAAATGACGATGGAAAATTATTTTTAGCGTTTAATAGTTTTGATAAAATATACATAAATAAACAAAGAGTAAGTAATTGTAATTGTAATTAAAAAGTTTAATAATTTTAAATGTAAGAGTAAGTAATATTAATGAACCCAAAGCGTACAAGATTGTAAATAAATTAATTTCTTTTAACAAAATTGAATAATTTTTCATTTCTTTTTTGATTAAATACATTAATTAACAGTAACGTTCGCGAGTGAATTAAGGCCTTAAAAATTATTCATTTGCATTCAATGAAGAGATAATGCACGGACGTATTAATCTAATGAAAATTATTCCGAAATAAAAGCAATTTTTTACAGTTTTTAGTTTTGACTTCGAATTAATCTAAATAAATTCGAATTATAGGCAATATTTCAACATTATGTTATTAGGAAAACCAGCAGATCAGAGAAAAATTTGAACTAGCGACGAATTCGAATTAAAAACGTTTAAATTGACCAAGTTCCATTACATAATAAAAGAGCACATTACTTTCAGGCATTGGACTCATTAGTACAAGATTTTGAGTGTTGATTAGTATTGGACTTTCTGTCGCAAGATCCTCAAGTAATATGCGACGAAATTTTGATTAAATACAGATTCAACACCTTGGCTTTGAATTTGTATTTCTTAAAACGTATCGATGGACATTTGTTTACAGTTTTATTTTCTAACTACATATTTTTAACGTTGTTTAACTTCGTAGTATCAATAATTGAAGCAGTGTATTTTTTTTTTTCTTATTACAATCACGAAGACTGCTTGTTTCGTCAAGAATTTAATAGCATGTTTTTCTTCCATTTTTAAAACCTGAGCTAGAAAAATTCTGCTTTTTTTCATACCTTCTGAAAAGCAGATTTGTAATGAAATTTTATTAGTCAGTAATTGCTGTTAAGATTTTACATCAGAAGTAACAAATGGTACAATATGATTTGCAGTTTTTCATTTTTATATAGAAATTCTCTCCTGTTATACATTTTGAAATTTGCATTTATTTTATCGTACTTTTATTTTTAAGTTTAATTTTCTGAATGAGTTTAATTGATTTTTTTTATTCTATCTATAGACGAAACCGCTTTAAAATACCTCTCAAATTATGATACAAATCCGGTACAGTTTATTTATTTATTTCTTTTATGATCATGTTTCAATTCGTTGTAATATTTTTTAGTTGAATTTTACATCGCTTCTCTTTTTACATTAAAGTTCAAACTTTAAGAAAGATCACAGACTTTTAATTAGGGAGGTACGTTAGCACAAAATACTTAACAGATATGAGGCTCCTACAATTTTACGGGATAAATATTTATCCCACTCTGAAATTTCAACTATCTGACTCAAGAAAATTTACAAAACAAGAACAGCACAAGAGATTTAATTGATATAAAACGCAACAAATTCCTGGAAAGTTAGCTGGTCGCCAAAGGCGGTTAGTCGAGAATAAGTGAATGCACGTTTCCCTAATATCCTACATACTTTTATAAAAGGAAAAGTTAGCCAACAGGTCTGTGCTTACTTTTATATATATATATATATATTATCTATCTAACACCCACTCTGACCCAGCCTACCCAGAAGGGTGTAAGGTCATTACACGGACCGGTGGAGACGCACTTTTATAATATTAATCCTAATAACGATAAGAAGCTTTAACCCTATTCATAAGTTAGAAACGTGGTCAAATCTGGTTATTCTCAATAAGAAGTTAAGCTCGTATTTTTAAGGCGTTCATCATACCGCCTCTACTTCTGTATCCTTCCAAAACGCCCACGCGTTAACCAAGCACAATCAAAACCTTTGATTAAAGCTTCCTTATATTAATATTGTTATCTTTATATCATTAGGCCTGAAGCAAATTCAAAATTCAATAATCTCATTTTCCAGGAATACAGAGGGCTTATTTTCTATAATGTTGCTGATTTAGGAGCCCTTTTATGCAAACGCCGTATTATCTTTAATTTCGAGAAAATTCGTTACCTTTCCAGCTTAATATAAACCTAATAATTTAATTTACCCCTTTTCAGTGTCGATAAAGGTAACTCAATTCCTTAATCCGCCCAGTCCCAGTCACGTAACTCCAGTGCATTAACGTTCTCACTTATTCTGCTCCACTAAGTCACGGGTTAAGGTTGCTAATGCACGGCACTCTGAGCATAAACTGCCGAGGAATTCTATATTGGCGTCACCTTTATCATGCACGAGTCACTCCACCCCTTCCAGAAGATTTTGAATATCCCGATATCACCTCAGCTTAGTGGGGTGGAAGAATTTTCCACACCAATTGCTTCTCGATTCCTGTGACTGCCGCATTAACCCGGGGAAGGACAGGAAGAGGAGGCTTCGCAACAGTTTCTGTCTGCTCCACCCTCCGTGGGGGTGGTGGGACGACCCTTATCGGGAAATCACACTTGATTAAATTCCTAAAGTCTTTGCTGGCGTTTGGAGGGTCTTTTGTGTCGTCAGCTCGTTGCCCAATCTTGCGACACCTGCTGCAGTGGCTTTTGGGGAAAGTTTAGACATCACACAGTCCATTTCGTATCGGAAACGACCTGCCGATCGCTGGGAAGGTGATATC
>BGPR01000533.1:175029-222164 GCA_013235015.1 Araneus ventricosus
TGCGTGATGTATAAATCGTTATTCATGGAATAGAACGGCTGAAGCAATAAAGCCAGACGAATCAAGCCTACAATATTATCATGCTATAAAGTTTTGGACTAGAAGTTCGAATTTTTTCTTTTCTTTTTTTCTTTACTACTCTCTGTCACAACTTGAATTGACAGGATGGAAATAAAAATATTCGCGTTGTTATTTTAAATTCACCTAAACAGTGAGTTTTATTTAAGAATTTGTCATGATCCTTTCTCTTATTTAATTAAATATCTTTATAAATAGCTACTTTTTGAAAACTGAAAATAGTACAGTTATCCTAAGAATGCAACCCAGAATGCAATATGCAAATATCATGTTTCTGCAGTTCACCGTTTTACAGAAGCCTAGTGAAAGTTGCATGTATTCTGTTTTTCTGGATATATAAAAGAGGAAAGTATGTGCTTGATTGTTCGATTTTTGGTTCTTTATGCATGCCCCCATCGTTGGACTTACGACGACCAAATTTGGCACAAGAGAGAGCTAACGCCGCAAAAATTATTTTAAAATTCGAATTAAATTTTTATTTATTTAATTAATTAAATAAATAATTTTTAGACGTTTTTCGCCAATAACTTTTGAAATACTTATGTGAAAATTATTTTTATATCACCTAAAAGAGCAAAAATTTATCTTTTTAATGACGCCAAATTAATTGTTGTACAATTTTTTCTCTAACTGTGATTAATGTTTTAAAATTCATTTTGAACTCAAATTGAAACAATGCTTTTATTGTTATAAAATAAAATTCAAACTAATATATTGTTTCACCAGATCCTTTATTCACGTGTTTTTACCACTGTTAAAGCTAGGAAAATATTGCTTTTTTTGGTCAAGGTAGACTTTTTACTTCCGCTGTTATTTCGTAGCATGCACTTCCGTTTTTATTTCGTAGCTTTTAATATGTATTCAAATATCCAATGACGTTGGTTTATCTACTACGCTATGTGAGTTTCAGTTTAACTTTGTATATAGTGTTAGTAGAGAGTATTTATATTTAGTTTTCATTCCCCTAACCTAGGTTAAAAGCATTCTTTTTGTTCGAGCATTCCTCATCAGCGAAATTCTTTCGAGTGAGAATTGTTCTCGAGCTATTTTGACTTTCTTTATCTGAATTATAAAGCATTTTATTTAGAAGCTTTTCAGTAACCAAAGTATGCAGTATCAGTATATTTGTAAAACTGTATAGTTATTTAACTATATATTGTTTAAAATAAATGTTCTTTTTTGCATTTTCTCGCATTTTCATTCAAACCGTACTGTCATAAGGTGATAAAAATGCTATATTTGAAAGTTTTAATTCAACAAGAAAAGATTCAAAGAAGATTTACATTTGTTGGGGAAAGTTGGTGACAATAATTTTAGGGGAAGAAAAACAGGAGGCCGGTATATGAAAAAATATGGATCCCGAGCAATGCTGGGTTTTCAGCTAGTTATATTATACATAAAGACAAACAAGAAGAACTATATTTTAAAAAAAAAGGGTTTTGTTTTATCATCTCGTGCTTGTTTTTCAATGATCAATTTTAACCCATTCGCAGTCACATGATCTGCGAAATTATATCGTTCTATTGAAATGATCATTCTTTTTTTCCAGCGTTTCTGCCTACCTAATCTCCGTTATTTGTTTTTAAAATGCAGTGAATGTAGCTGTGGTAATAAACAGACAAGTATGTATGCTTCCCATTCACATCCAATAACGCATCGTCGTTCAAGTAGAAGTCAAGAAGTCAAAAACTATACTTTCGAGGTCGTTTTCTCACTTATAAACAGTGCCGCAAAAAAGAAACTAAGTTCAAAATTTGAAAGAAATTTAGAAAAATACATGAAGGCATTACGCTATGAAAAAAATTTGTGTTTAAATTTATTACTAACAACTGACTTTATCACTTATAAACAACTAGAAAATCACCCGTCATGGAATGACGGGTGCAAATTGCCTCTTCTTTCGAGAGATTTCACGTCAAATTTGACGCGTTTAAATAGATATATATGCGATAGAAATGTTTAAAATTGGTTGAAAACAAATAAAATAAATATATGTTTTATGACAGGAAATATATATTTTTTATTTACATATTTCTTTATTCAGAAAACCTCTTGGACTCAAAAAATTCTAGAAAATCTAGTAGATATAATCTAGATAGATAAAAAAAAATCTAGTTTCAAAACAAAGCGCTTCTCTGCTTGTCAAACGTTGCCAAAAAATATTATCAAATTGTATCATCACGATTGCAATAAATAATCAGATGCATTGTGGCGTCGAAACTATATCACGCGCATGATATACCACTGACGTAATTTACTACTTTCTATTGAAAAACGGAAATTAATTTGAAACATATGATCAATATAATTTAAAATTTCTCGTAAATTATTCATCATAGCGAGATAAATTTTATATCAATGGATAGCAAATTTTATTTCACTATTTTAGAGCCATTAAATTTGAAATTAGAACGATAATTACTCTTTTAAATTTAAAATTACTGAAATTTAGGTTCTTTAACAATGAAATAATACTATTCAACGTCTCGCAGTGCTATGGCTCGAGTTTCATTGTTGGTGACCTTAGAGCGTTACCGAGAGATCTGCGCTATTATATTAGTAATTATTTTACAGTTTTTTAGCTTCTGCGGTTGATTTACTGATGTTCAGATAATAACTTTCTATCACCAGGTAATTTGTTGTAAATTCTATTTGACTGCAATAATCCATTAAAATGTTTTTTGGACATAATGACTTCTGCCTGAACGACTATTGGCTGACTGATGGGCCCACTTGTCGCAGGTTCGAGACTTGATGTGGAGCATGAGATGCCGGCTAATTGTCCTGTCCGTGTCATTTGACCATACCCTATTAGGAAACCGAAAATGACCAGTAATACACGGGAATCTTATGGAAAGTCGCATGTGGGCATGCATAAAATATTCAGTGCAAATTATAATGAGCTTGGCTTTGAACATCTGCGAATGAAAAAGGACGGAACGATCGCCCTCATTGTGTAGAATCTTGAATTTGGTGTCAGCTGAAAAAATAATTACGTCGGATTTTATATTTAAATTTTTCCTGGTAATTTTCTTATGTTACTTGGAAAAACGAAAATACTTCCGAAGGACGGGTTAAATAATTTAGATCGCAAACTTTCAATTCTAGGCTGTTTTTCAAAGAAACAACATTATCTTATAAATGAATGCCCAAGGAATGCAATCTGCGGCATTCAAATATTCCTAGGCGTACTAGGGACGTTTGGCGGTAGTTCAAATTAAGATTTTCATCTCCAAATATCCCTCGGAAGATTTTTCAGAGAAAAACTATCTTATATAACAATAATGAAATCCATGTAGATGCAACAAGTTATAAATGGAGTAACAATAACCTTTCGCTATTTTCATTAAATATGAATTTAAATAATGTCTCTGAAGATATGTCGAAGACAACAGAAAAATAAAACTGTAAATTACTTGAGAAAAATTTAAAGCAGTCTTCGTGAGCTGCAACTTTTGATTCAAAAGAACTGGATAACTAAGTATACGAGAAGCAGAGCAAACAAACCAAAACTTAGAATAAGGCAGACCTCATTAACAAAGCATACCTTCGTAGCCTTCCACTAAAAGATTTGAATGTCTTGATTCCCCGCTCTTTCTAAATGACATTTTCATTCTTTTGCCTAACGTCCTCGCCGGATTTGATTGCGGTTATGATTCCCGGGTTGTCTCCTCGGTGCCTCATAACGTGTGTCGAATGGAATGCCTTCATTTTCAGCCTAATTTCCCCTGAGCTTCTTTCTTATGGTTCCACATAACTCTCCCGGAATTTAGTTACGTAAGGTCATCTACATAACGGCCGGATTTTTGCTCGCTTTTACGAGGTGACGGAATGGCAACAGGAAACCTCAAAAATTAAAATGTCAGGATTGTTTGGAATGTCATTCGTTTTATGTCGTCAGAACATTACGTGCCATAAGATTTTAGGCTTTGTTATGGAATAAATGTCGCTCGGAATAATTATTTTAGGTTTATTTTCTGTGTTCTATAGCGTCTTTATCGTCTGCGTTTGTAAGTTTGGTTTATGTGTAGGAAAGATTAGTTATTATGAGTGATTCGGAATTTGAAAGAAAATTGTTTTCGTCTCTAGATCGTTCTGTGTTTTTCATATGCGGTAACAAATAATTTTGTTGAAATTATTTGTTTTACAATATGCTAGGAATGAGGTTATTTTCATATCATTTTACTTGGATACGTTTGTTTTTCATAATTTTTGTTTTCTAAAACTCATTTATTTATATCTAGCAGGAAGAAGAATGACTTAACTAAATAACTTTATGTAAATTACTTTATTTGTGAAAAGAATGAGGATGAATACCTTACATCTCTTTAAGTTTTTTGGGTTTACGTTTATGAAATGAATGCAGTTTTCCATTTTCTTTACATAGGAACAAGAATTTTATTATAATACAAATACAAAATAAAAGCTAAAGAATGCCATTTAATTTCACAGTTAGTAATACAAAATAAATAAACAGCATTTTAAAATTTTAAATTCTTATTTCTAACACTCTAATACAATTTTTAAATGATGATGGATGCGCATCAGTAGTATAATATTCCTGTCTACCAGCAATAATTTTTGTGTTTCAAAGTATTCTCCACCATTCTTGAAACACATTGGACATAAATTCTACTAAACGTTATCGATTAAAATACACTGGAAAAAAAACTATCTTTCTGCGCGATATTTCTCATCAATGGCACATTTTCCCATGGTAATCCTTTACCTAATGGCATTTCAAAGTACATTATGGGGTTTTATGTATCCAAACCACGAATGCCCAACCTCGTAAACACAGCTCCCAAATAAATAGGCTCTCAGGCGCCCTACCTTGGCGAGAAAGCACGCAACAAAACGAGTAAAAAATAATGTATAGTTTATCCATCGATTTACGAAGAGAAGTGCGAGAAAATGTTTATTTATTTATCGCCAAAAGAACGAGACTTCGGGATTCCAGCATCAAAATTCATTGCGGCATTATATCCAGTTTTCTTCTCCAAAAAGCATCTTCTTTCTTGGCCAGCCTTTGTCGTTATTGTTCCCATATCTCATTGTTGCCAAATCCGGTAGAGAAATAAATCCCTCCCTCGATGCAGCGTTTACTGCTGCTGCTTCTATCTCAATACTTGGGGAGGGCTTTATTCGAACAGTTTTACCCTCTTTTTTTATTTCCCCTTCATTTGTTTTTAGGGTTTGTTTATTTTCTCGCGTAATCTTCGAGGAAGAAACTTTGTGGAGGAGGAAAATGAATTACCGATGTCAAGTGCCGTGTGAAATCTAACGCTGGAAATGCTTGAAGATGCCGGAATAAACGCGGAGGTTCTGTTTATTTAGCCTGTTTTGAATTTCGGAGGAACAATGCCCTGCATTCGTGTACAATGTTTTGCATCTTATGCAGATAATGCTGTGAAACAATGAATCTTATCAACTGATAAGAAGATAGGGAAAGAAATACGTTGTTGCTTTCTAGACTTTCCTTTTTCTTCATTACAAAAGTTGGCCTATTCTTTTCCAGAAACCTTAAGATATTACGATTTGAAATAAAAACATAGACTTATTGCTGGAAAACTATTAATCTAAGTTTTGATTAGTTTCTTTTAAAATTGTAGTCAAAATATTGCGGTTGTAAATTTGAAGAATGTAGTTCAATACTACCGACTTAACAACTTTTGTGTGGACCAAAACAGGATTTTACAGACAGATTTAAATGTTTGTTTAATGTTTGACCTATCCTTTTCCTCTTCATGATTTACTACATAAGTTTGAAATTCAATTCTTGATTAATTTCTTTTATTTGAATGTTGTAGTCAGAAAATTTTATGAAAAGTGTTCAATAGTACTGACATCATTTGAAGGATTTGTATGACCTGCGTAGTAACGTACGAGTAATAGTACTGACATCAAAAACTTTTTGTGTTGGTTAGAGAAAGAACGTTTAGATAAATTTCTATTCTGGCTTAAATAACCTTTTCTTTAAAATTTGTCATACAAAGTTAAACTGTGGTAGATGCAGTGGCTGACTGGCTAGGTTGCCAGGTTGCCCGATGGCAAGTGGGCCCCCTTAACATAAGACAATTCGGGCCCCCATGATATGTGTCGACTAAAGATCTTAAAGACAATATTAAGAAATTCATTGTCTAAGGAAAACTTGAAATTCCTGTACGTTGCTATGAAAAGGAATTTCTAGATGATTTGGATATAGAGTACTTATTAACAGATTTGCACAGTCATCTAGTGAACTCAAATGTTTCCTGAGTTGTCATTAATGAAGTGGACCAAATGTAATACACTTCTGTACATTTGAGTTGTTATTCTTTGACAGTTAGAATTATTCTTTTAAAAAATTTTAAATTGGTAACTAGTTTACATTTTATTTTCAGATTGGTTAAAATATTCTCAATATAAAAGAATAGTTCCAAAATTACAGTATGCTATACAACCACCAAAATTATTTAATATTTAATCGTAAAATTACATTTGCTATTTATTACTTTCAATAATACGTGTATATTGTATTTAGTGATACATATAATAAACTTTTAGATTAGGAATAGATTATATTAACTTATTGATTTTAATTTATCATATTTGTAATAAATAATATCAAAAAATATATTTGAGATGGTAACGTAGATGTGATAGGGCCCACATTGTCTCATTGCAACCACTCTTTTTAGACCCAGTCCCCCACTGGGTAGATGTAAAATATTTCTAGCAAGAAGATTGGTAGGGAAAAGCTAAGAAAGTTTCTTGAACCGTAAAACTCAAATTTCAGCGGGGCGAATTTTGCGTATCAAAGTTTAAAAAATATATCAACGACCCAGTTTAAAAATGGAACGACTCTAAGACTTTTTTACTACGTATGAACACAGGGACGGATTTTCAAAGAGGCAAAGAGGGCAACTGCCGAGGTTGCCCATAACTTTGGTGGCCCCTCAGGACTCGAGATTTTTTTGCAGTATTTTCAGGGTAATTTGGTTTTGTGCTTTCATTTCATTTACGAAGGTCATGTACTCGAACATATTTAGATTAAAATGATGTATCGCTTAAATTTTTGAAGATCATTCTTAGGAGTTTTTTTAATGTTTTCAAATTTCCTTGCAAATCAATATGGTTCAACTTGTTCTGCAGTTGTCTGTTTTATTGACAAGTCGCCAGCAGTGAAAAACTTTGTATTTGAGTAATTAAAATGCGATACAATGTTTCGTGGGTGTTTTTTCCATTTTGTTTCAAATAACTTTTAAATTAAGGATTTAAATTTTTTTGCGCGATATTCTGAAACGAACTCTCTTGACTGTATTCCGTAATTAAGTTTTTTGTTATTTCAGTTTGTCGTAATATTAGTTTCTTAAAGCTGCTTATATAGATATTAAATTAAAATCAATAAAATATCTCTGGTTTTGGAAGGGGAACAAAGGGAGTGAAACTACCTTGCTTAAACTACCTTGCTCGAACATAATTTTGGAACCTGATATTAAAAGCGTTAGCACCACAATGAAACGATGATTCTTCGTTTCATTGTGATGCCAACGCACCTAGCATAGAAGAGCACCATAAGAATTTGATACAGCATAATTCGAGCATAGAAGTAGATAATTTTACGTCCTAACTTCAAAAATGATAAAGAAACGAAAATCAGATATTTTTAAACAAAGTATTAACTTTTAACAAATTCAATAAATACTTTCCTGCTTATCAAAGGATCTAAAGGACAACCTTACATCCTTACAATTTTCAGTTTTCATCGCCAATAATCTTTTCAGTAAATAACTTTGAAAAACAACCAAAATATTTCTTGATTGTTCTAGATAATAATTTGTTCTGAATTGTTTCTCTAGTTCCAGCTAAGCCGCTTATGACGGCTGACTTGATAAAATTAAAATTGTTTCTCATGCGAACACAATCTCATTACTTTCTTCTTCTTTTACAAGCAAATAAATATCTTTGTCTTCATGAAATGAGATTAATATAGACTAGCAAGAGAGTGGGACAGCACTGTTTAATTTGAAGCACATGAACATTGAAAACGTTTGCTCAGTTTGTTTGCCGGAAATAGAAAGATTTCGGATATATTCTACATTAAATTTCATCGCAGCTGAAGTTTTTAACATTAGTTGCCATATTTATCGGCAGTTATTGCAGATAACATGGGAAAATTCATTATACGATTTTATACTAAGTTACAAATTTATAATTAGTAGCAATGTTAAATTTTTATACATCAGAAATGTTTTTCTTCCTTTGCTAACAAGCCTTAAAATCTGAATTAAGCTATTCACAGGATGTGACTTTTATATTTTAGAGGATAGACTGACCTCTAGTAACCCACCCTAGCGTGTAATGTGGATTCGTATCGAATTACTTTTGTTGAGTACTCATCAAAAAGGTGCAAATAGCTAAAAAAAATTTATTTTACTAAAGTATGCAAAAAATCTTAAAAATTGCATGGATGTTTCCATTTAAGCTTAATAAATAACCTTATATTAGTGGTCAAGTTTTCTATTTTATTTTTCACTGTTTTTTTTTTAGTTTTAAAATTTTTGACCTATCTACGAAAGAGACATGATAGTAAACGGAACTTTTACATTTTAAACGGAAGCATAATTTACTAATTATTGGGCATATTTGGTACAGGCTTATTTCTTATAAGTAAACAATAAAATTAGTTATTAAAAACTAGTGCAAGAAAACTTAACATTTTAAAATAAATAGCACTTTTTAAATAATGGCACTGACTGTGCATTAGTTAAATAATATTTACAAACAATTTCAAATAAATGAAAGTCAACATTTTGAGGGAAAGTAATCAATTATATACTAGATTAAGGAATATCATATATTTATTTATTAATAAACAATATAGTAAGTTTCTTATTAAGTTTTTCTACTCTCTTCTCTTCTGAATTTGAGCATCCGATTGCTTTGCCTTTTTATTTTTTGATATTCCCATTTTTTTTTAAAAATAAATTTAGTTTTTAAAATGTTTTTATACATTATTGAAGATTTAATATTATAAATATTATATATGAATTGTTTACCTTAGTCCTTTCGAAAATAAATTTTAATTTTAAAAAAATACAAAAGGAGATCACTAAATTTCATAGAAAGGATCTACCAAAGAACTTTCAATTGATATTATTTTAATTTATCGAACTGTATCATGATTTCTGAGATTTTGTTTCTTTTATTGACAATGCCATCCTCTCTGTGGAGATGATGTGTCCACGGAGGAGACAAAAACTAAGTTATGAATATTTAAGTGCTTTGTTTTTTAAGTGGCTAAAGTGGTACATTTAGTTTTATTAAATTCGATACTAAACCTACCAAAATTATGTATTTTAATTATAAATTAGATTTTTCTTAACTTATTTATGATGTCCACGGAGTGGACACTCAGAACTTTACCAAGCTCTAAATGGAACTAATATATTGGAATATATTCAATAAATTCGCAATAGAACGAAAAATTTTCCTTAAAGAACAAATTGTCTACATCTCTTATGAACTCTTTCATGATGATTTGACATGGGCTACCATTTATGATATTTTTTAAGTTATTTTCTTTGTCCACGGTTGGAGAAGTATTTTTCTAGGCACAAAGTACAAAATTAATTACTGAGTAAAAATAATTAAAAAAAATGTTAGGTTAGACCTTAACTAGAGACTTTAAACTAGCTAATATTGAAAAAATACAATTTAAAAAATTGCTAGAGTTTGAACAAATATTATTTTGAATTTCATGTGTAGGGATGTCCACGGAGGGGACAATTGTCTTATATTCATTGAAAAATGAGAGTTAAATATTAAAAATATTTTAGTAGAAACGTATTAAATAGCTTTCTTCAAAATTAAATTATACATATGCATGAATAAAAATATTAGGATATTTGTTGCACTTTCTAATTTTTATCACCCCGTCACTGTAAAAAGCACCTTTTCATGAGAATGACCCATAAGCATTTTGCTTGTCATTTTGTCACATGTTGTGTGCCATGTCATGTCATTTGTTTTTAAGGTTTGCTTATATTTCCAAGAAATCTTCGAAGAAGAAACTTTGTTGAGGAGGAAAATGAATTAATTTTGCCATTTGTTAGTTATATTCTAATATATGCCATTCATTCGTTATTTTCTAATGTGATTTTTTTTAACATTAAACAAATTTATTACAAAATGAATCTCAAATGAAATTTAAATTTGATTCAAAATAGAATCATAGCAAATATTTATCGTTGAATATGTACGTAAACAATTAAAAAGCTTTAAATAATAGTTTTCATTAAGCAATCTAGTCGAAACTTCATAAATGCTGTTTCTCCTCATAACTGATTTCCATATTCCAATACATAGTTGTCAATGCGAAAAGCTTCATTATTTTTATATCGAAAGAACTAATGGATTCATTTGGTTTCCATTAAGTTTTGGAATTGAATTTTTTCCTATAATAAAAAAATAAATCCAAGCAATTTTCAGACGATTTTTTAAATAAAATTCTATTTAAATAAAATTCTACTACTTTCATAATTACTATTGACTTTAATATCTAAATTAGAGACAGATGCAAACTACGTGTAATTGAGTTTTGATTCTCTTCAATTTATAAGTATCTAATTAACTTTTAACAGGAAATATAACGCTGTGTCAACTTATTATCTCAATTTAAACGTTAATTACAGTTCCGTCTCTTTTTGGAAAATGGGTATTTATAGACTGTCAAATTACTACTTAATTGCGATGTTGCAAAATATATTAATATACATGTATTTTTAGCTATGTGATAATTGGATATTTTACTTGAAGGAAATTGGTATCTATAAATATATATTTCAAATTGTACTTTCTTTCCTATGCATATTATTTAAAAAGTTATCAAATTCTGAATGAGGTTCAGTGATAATATTGTTTGAAATCCTTGATAAATTTATATTTTCGTTTCGTTTTTATGTTTAAATTAATTACTAACTTCTAATGTAAAATTTTTAATTTATTAGTAAGTCTAATACAAAAGGTATTATTTATTAAATATAAATTGCGTACGATTTTACCCTTAGTTGGAGGTTAGAGCCCATTAAGCGATGCTTGGTACATTTTTAACATATTTTGCGACAAAAGTCAATCATTGGAAATTCAATATATTATACTGTTTCGAACTAAAATATTTTTCAGTTTTTTGTTGGAAATCTTTGCAATTATTAGAGAACTAGAAGCTTCTTTTTACTTGTCAGTTGTGGTAAAACTTGGCAATTTATAATTTGTGTTGATAATGTTTTTGAAAGTCTGTCGTGATTTTCGGTAATATTTCGTTAGTTCTGCTAATTCCTACTCGCAATTTATTTTCTTACATTTTGTTGTAAAGAGAATTTTAAAGAATTATTGTTAACAAACTTCTTCTGCATATTCTCGATTTACTAAAGTTTTTTGTCTTAGTCCATTTTACCTCCAACATTTCCAAAGTTACTTAATTTGAAAATCAGTATTAACCCGAAAGATGTTATAGGACATTAAAAATTATCTTATTTTCTTCTCACTACATGTCCCAGATTCCAATGCATGCATGTTATGTATTAATTTAATACTTAATTTCTCTGAAAGCCAAAAATATGATACAAAATCAACATTACTGCTTTTCCTCTGCATTTGATAAGTTTGGAGCGACAAATGCTGAAAATAATCTGTCGGAAGCAGATGAGTTTTTTAGTCGAAGCTTTAGCTGAAACCATTTTTTAGCTTGATAATGTTTTTAGTCTGGTATACTTTCTGTAAATGGCATGATATAAAAATTGTTATGTACATAATGCGATGCTCTACAGGGCAGACCGAGCTACCAAATTTTGCACATAGTTACATTTGGGTAGCAGGTGCTCACTTAAAAAGTATTTTCAAAATTTCATTTAGATGTTCAATGAATTAAAATTAATCAAAATTTTGAACATTAAAAATTATAGGACATAGGACATAGTTATTGACTAAAAAAGTCAATACCTTCGGAGATAATTCTTTCCTTTTTACAGAATTTTGCTAAATTTATTTATTAAATTATTTTATAAATTTAATAGGATTTTATAAATGGCATAGTTTGATTAGTTTTGATACAAACACAATGGGAATATTACCGACGAAAAACTATTTTAAATCATCTTAAAGTTCAAAAATTAGCTTTTCAGCGACAACAATTTCATTTCAATACAGCATTAATACATTTTTCAAAAGTAATTTTAAACTCACTTTGCAACAATGCTTTTTATTTTGTTATGAAATTCATACCAATTTTATTGTTTTATCAAATCATTCGCTCCCGTGCTTTTTTCAGGCTTAACATTATGATAAAAATTGCTTTTTTAATCATTAATTCTTATTAATGTGATAATATTTTTAAACTGGCATTCTTTCTGTAAATTGCGGAATGTAAAAATCGTTCCTCACAGAATACAACGGCTGATACAATCAAGACAGACGAATCAAGCACAAAACATTATCTCTCTTCAATGTTTCGGACCATATGTTCGAATTTCTTTCTTTCTTCTTCTCAGAATTTTTCTAAGTTTATTTATTATATTGTTTTATAAATTTAATAGGATTTTGTAAATGGCATAGTTTGATTAGCCTTGATACAAACACAATGAGAATATCCTCTCATTATTTTGATGTGACATTCAAAACATCATTTAAAGAACTTTGATAATTCTGTTGATATTAAAAATAAATCATTTATGTGATATTTTCTGATACCTAAAAGCATGAATGATTTTTACGAATATTGATAAAAAATCAAATTATAATTAATATGGCACTGAAGACACCTGAAATTGGATATTTCTTTATTGAATAAAGCTGATAAATAAAAATAAAAACATTCGTTCATTCTGTGTTTTTGATTATTGAAAACGCTCATTATCTTCGAAAGGAACACTATCCAAACAAATCAAATCAGTCAATCTAATATAAAGCATTTTAGTATTTTAAGAATTATATTTTGAATAATAATATAAATTGTGTCTTAATCAACCTTTACTTTTGTATTTCAGGAAGAAGAAAAACCATAAAGAAGACAAAAGAGGTGATTTTAATTCTAAAGGAACAAGTAACAGTGCTGAGTCTAGTAAGTAACGAATTTTATTGATTTTTACAACTGATCGTGTTATTAGCCTATCAATTCGCACAACTTCTAGTTTTGTGTAAAGAAAGGATATAATTACTAAGCCCAGATCTCTCGGTAACGCTTTGACGTTACCAACAATAAAACTCGCGCCAGAGCACTGCGAGACGTTAAACAGCATTACTTCATTGTTAGAGAAGCTAAATTTCAGTAATTTTAAATTTAAAAGAATAATTGTCGTTCTAATTTCAAATTTAATAGCTCTAAAATTGTGAATTAAAATTTGCTTTCCATTGATATAAAATTTATCTCGCTATGATAAATAATTCACGAGAAATTTTAAATTATATTAATCATATGTTTTAAATTAATTTCCGTTTTTTAATAGAAAGTAGTAAATCACGTCAGTGTTATATCATGCGCGTGATATAGTTTGGGCGCCACTATTCATTAGTGCAATCGTGATGATATAATTTGATAATATTTTTTGGCAACGTTAAAATTTACACAAAGACATCTGAAGTACAAGGAAATTTATTAAACAACGAAAAATACTTCACACTGAATGTTGTTTACCAAGAGGTTTTTTGAATAAAGAAATATGTAAATAATATGTAAATAAAAAAATATTTCCTGTCATAATACATATGTTTATTTTATTTGTTTTCAATCAATGTTAAACATTTCTCTCGCATATATATCTATTTAAACACGTTAGATTTGACGGGAAATCTCTCGAATGAAGAGACAATTTGCACCCGTCATGCCATGACGGGCGATTTTCTAGTACAGAAATAAAAACGCATTAAAGGAACGAGTTAAAAATACAAAAATAATGACAGACAACGATAAGAAATAAGAATCCGGTGGATGACGTCATCAGAGGTCATTCATCCATGCAGTTAAATAACATTTCGTTAACTCAGAGCTAAGCTATCTTAAGCCCAATTTTGCTTTGATGTTTTTTATCGTAGTTGCATTATCTCGAACGCATTTACTGATGGGGAAAGTGTCATAGCTGCAGGATGAATAAAACGAAAGATAACCGCTCTCACAAAATAAATTGTCTATAACAATACATTGCGCTCGGGACATTCTTTTGGCTCTCCTGTAAAATGTTCAGATATGTTACCTCAGACATAAAACTTACGAGTAATTTGCGCCAAGATCATAGCATTTATTTCTTCCACTCGTTGTATTCGGCATTACAAAATGAAACAAATTTACGACTATTTTTATTTAAGATTGCCACCGTGGCCATTTCTATTCTTTTTTCTACCCATTGCGACGTCACTTTGTGAAGTTACAATTATCAAGAGACTGCGGAGTGACATAAATTTTCAGAAATATATTGGCGATATTAACAAATATAGATACTAATTAAGAGAGTTAAAAATACAAAAATAATGACAGACAACGATAAGAAGTAAGAATCCGGTGGATGACGTCATCAGAGGCCATTCATCCATGCAGATTCAAAACTAGAATAGGTTTTCTGTAGAGGAAAAAGACTTTAAGGTCTGAATTTAATATAAATTTCCTGTAAGTCCTGAACCTATTCCGGAATATATTGGAAAGAAAAACATTTATCCACAAAGAAGAAATTAAAAATAGTCTTTTAAACAAAGTATGAAAAGAAGGGCTTAAAATCTTACCTCTTATAAAATCTGTGGAGTGGAATTAAAGAAAGGACGCCGTTACAAAGTAAACTTAGGAAATAGGTATGCGCACCTATCTCCATCTAGTGAGGGATACACTAACTAAGTGGTGATATTAAGACAAGCATCAATTGAAAACATTAGGTTGTATAACACAAAGGCTCCATCAAATTACATTGTTATATGGGAGTAAACATAAAAGATATCGCTTGATGGTAATGTCAGTTGATGGTACCTATGTGTTGCGCAATTGAAGTAAAGTAAGTACACTTTTTCATAAAGAGAAAACGTGGAACAGAGAAAGAACAACCCTGATTATATCAGAACGATGCTTCCGCTAGCCTGAAAAAATTATTGCCAATTTGCGCCATTTTTCAATTTCTCTGAAATAGCGATGTCTTTTTACTTATCTGATTAGGAAATTTAATCCATTTCGCTATCCAATTAGACAGCCGTAACACATTATTTATCGCTTTATCAAGTATAATGAATGATTTAAATCGGTAGAATTTAATATCAACTATTGGATCACTGGACTGAGTTTCGAATGTATTTTAATTTATAGCTAAACTGACTGCAGGAAATTGTTTCTGCAAAATGAACAGTTGCTATTGGTTTTTTTCGAAAAATCTTCCTTTTCATATTATTAATTTTTCCAAAGAATAAAATAACTTGCTGATTTTGGTTATTAACTTATGGTTAATTTATTGCATTCATTTTTATTTCCAATCAGTGCTTATTTTACTTTTATGAGTGTCATGCTTTTTATCACAGCGGCTTTTATGCTGCTTTTTATCACAAAGATACAAATGTTGTTTGCTCGGATCGTTTAGCTTTTTTGGAAACAACGAAAAAACTTTTTTAAACTGGAAAAGTAAATTCTTAATCGATTCGTCGGTAGCTGTTGAGCAATGGGCAATAATATCATTTATTTGTCTGTTGAGTTGAATGTTTCATTTGCTTCGGTCGCAACCCATATCAACAATTTCTTTGTTGAGTCCGAATCAGCGGCTGAAAGGCACACCCATCCCCTCTTGAATATCCATACCCCGTACAGTAGGGTGGATCGAAAAGTATAGGAAAAAAATTTTTTTTGGAAATCATTTTTGGCATGGGGCGGGAAAGTTGTGTCTTAAGTATATTAGTTGATATATTTTTTTTATTGAAATACATTTATATCTTCCGGTGCCCCAAGCGCCTCAAATATAGTTAAAAATTGAATTTTTTATGAAAATTTACAATTTTTTTGTTTTGTTTAGAAATTATTTTTGGCATGGGGTGGGAAAGTTGTGTCTTAGGTATATTAGTTTACATATATTTTTTATTGAAATCCATTCGTATCTTCCAGTGCCCCAAGTGCCCCAAAAATAATTAAAAATGACATTTTTTTTTTGAAATTTATAAAAAAATATTTTCAAACTTTCCTTTAGCGCCGGGAAAGAAAGTTTTGTTTTGGGTATATTAGTTTACGTTTTTTTATTATTATTAAAATTCAATCATATGTTCTGGTGGCTCAAACGCCCTCCAAATGTTAAAAATTGACATTTTTACAAATATCTATTAAAAATTGTGAATTAATGCAAAATATTTGAAAAATTGGCAGATTATTCAAGTATTAAAGTATACTTATAAATAATTATAATTTTATAATAATACATGAAGAATAAATTTAATGGTTAGAGCAATAAATCACAAAACTTATAAAGAGTGAATTTACATCATAGATTTTTTAATTCTATTAGTTTGAAGATTTACATATTTCTAAAGGATGTAATCCTTTTTGGTATTATAATGCTTGATAAGGCTTCTTGATTGTATCCTATTCAATATGAAGCCGTGTTTCTTCTCTTCTCCATATACACTTTTTCAACGCTTGAGACACTAAGCGAAAACATCTTTCTACAGCTTGGGTATGGCGTGGATATTTTGATCATTCCTCCGTTTTTCTAACTTACCATGGGCTCAATTTCTTTAAATGGCATATTTATCAAAAGAGGTGGTTCAAAAGGTCCAACTCGTTGCCAGTTAATAAGTGCAAAATAATGCTTTACTTTAAAGTCTATTTTTTGGTACTTCAAAAATTCTTATTTTGATAATCCTCTGTTTTCATTTCTAGCACAAATTAGTTTTCGTAGCGCTGAAAACCTTATATTCTCTCTGTTATCTGTGAGCATTGACAATAGCAAATTTTCCGGATAACAAAAGAAGCTATTTCGTTGAGTAAAAGTGTCATATTTCTTAAATTGGGTCCCAAATATCTAGAAAATGAGATAAATCTCCAAATATGCCGCGCTCCTTTTGTTATGGAGGGCTGTGTCTTGACATGGAACCAAACAGGTTGCATATACCTTCATAATATACATTGCAAGAATAATAAGATTGTCAGATGGTTTTTCTGTGACCACATACAGCCTTAAAATTCTACCTGCAAATGTTATCCACCTTGAGTGAGCAACTGAACCAGGCTTTCTTAATACCAGGTCAGAATAATATTCATCACGTGATATCGCTAGGCAAATATCATATATATACTGCTGATCATTGCTGAGAACCATTCTATCTATATTATCTGGTATATTCTCCACACTTATTGAAGAAAAAGGAGCTACAGGTAGCTCCTCGCAGGATTTGATTTTTTTACAAATTGGGTCGACAAAATTCTTTAGGACAAGTTGTTGCACAATCCAAAGAATTTAGTAGATAACGGAGAGGTAACTCATTTGTTTGAAGCAAACAAATGCACCACTGTAATGGTCTATTGAGGCCAGTTCCATCAAGCAAATAATACCTCCCTTGTGCCCGGTATTAACATTTGTTCCATCATATCCAATTGCAATGTTAGCCCATTTAATTGCATATTATTTGATACAAAAAAAATTGAGTATTGCTTCTTTTATGGCCTTAGCTCCTCTTGCATTAACATGTCCGATATACACAGAGTTAGGTTCATTTACAGGAGTATAATGCTCCTCCTTCGCGGTCTTTGGGTGGTACTTTGTGTCCTTCTTAATTAGCACTTTTGTGTTGTCTTTTCTCCCATCGAAATATAATCCGGTTAAAAGAGACCAAGACACTGTTAACTTAGTAGAGTCTGCGACTGCATTTTAAAGCTTTTTACCCTGTATACGAAATTTGTTGCGATCTACCACATGCGAAGTCTCTCCTTCGTGTACAATTCCAATGTCTTGTAAAACAGCACTGACAAATGAAGCAACTTCTCTATCTGAAATTCAGTATCGATCACATTCCCTTGCTAAGGTAGGGAAATCTAAACGATTTTGTGATTGATATTCCAAGGTAATTACATCCGTATCTGTATACGTGGAGAAATACATAGTGTTGAGCTCAAGTAGCTCCATTGATTGAGCATGAGCAGCCAGCATCAGTTTTAACCAATTTAAGTTTTATTCTTTTGTCTTCCGTCAGTTTTCTTTTTCCCTTTTCTTTTTTCTTTTAGTCGCAATTACGTCCACTCCTCCAATAACCATTTTCCTTTCTAATCTTTGATCTTTTATAAACAATCGCGCAACAAGTGGAATTTTCATGTCTTTTTGGCATTTATATGTATCGAAATTTGTACACTTACAAAATGTGATATCGAACAAACACGATAGTTTTTCATTACGATAATTTTCCAATTTTTGTTGGAATTTTTTTTATCATTCATTCACCTTTTCCTCTACGTTTATCCCGGTAAAATCGTTTCTTTAACACATTTTTTTATTTTTTATTTTTAATTCGAAATTTGCAAAAAAAACGTTTTTTGCAAATATTTCAGTGTCTTGGGGTACCGGAAGATATTGAACAAAGTTGAAAAAATTTTGCATGTGTGCTAGTACATTTAAAAGACAACTTTTGCACCCTATGCCGATTATTTTATCCACATTTCGAATTTTCGATCCACCCTACCGTACAGGTCGAAGTTCACTTTTATCTGCACTTAGGGAAAGGAAAGATTAATTTAAATCTGGTTTTCGGTGTTGATTTCGACTCTGTATATATTTTATTCCTTCTTTCCTCCATTTTGTCTTAATAAAAGGTCCAGGGCCAGAGAGATGAAAGGCATGAAAAAGTTGAACGGGCGACCGGGGTGGTCGCCCAGAAGGGTTTGAGTGGCCGTTCCTAGAGGTTAATTTATCACTATGTCTAAATGCTGAAAATTCTATGCAAACAAAAATGGCTGTTGAGGGAGATGACCACTTAGAGAAGTTTCACTACAAGTATATAAAATGTATCAGGTAAAAAGAATTTTAATCACGGATGTAAAAAAATTAATCAATTGTGTTTAAGCTTCTAGAATTTTGATATTATTGACTCATGTGGTTTATACGATCAACGATTCAATTATTGTGCTTTGATACCCTTTTTTTGTTGGTCGCTGGTTGCAACAATATTTTAATCCAATGACACTACATTAGAACTTATATAATTAAAGTAATCCACTGATTTAAAGTTTTATGTCTAGACATAGCAAATATAGCTTCACGCTTATCGTGAAAAATAGCTAATTTCTAAACCGTTAGGGATAGGCATATAGTCCCAATTGAAAAAATGCTTTAAATGAAGGGGAAAAAATCGTAATATATATGTGTTTTGAGTGAATAAATATATTCCTGAAAAAGTTACGAATTCTAACTTTTATGCGTCCCCCGGTCCTATCTCATATTTATAAAATTTGTTGACGCTCTAATATTTTAAACAAAAAAAGTCCCACTATTTTGCGACTAAAAATGACCGAGTTATGGAGCTTTAAATATAGCCGACTTAGACCACTTTACACCATTTCAATAGCCGTCTTGAAGACTATCCACCAATCAATGCACAGTACTTGCTCGACGAGGCCGCTTATTGGTTAAATATCATGAAATTCAAAGCTCCATAACTCGGTCAGTTTTAATCGCAATATAGTGGGACTTTTTTTGTTTAAAATATTAGAGTGTCAAAAAATTTTTACTAAATATGACTTATAGGACCGGGGGACCGTACAAAAAGTTAGAATTCGTAACTTTTTCAGGAATATATTTATTCACTCAAAACACATATATTATAATTCTTCAGTTCATTTAAAGCATTTTTCAATTGGAACTATTTGTCTATCCCTAACGGTCTAGAAATTATCTATTGTTCACGATAAGTTTGGACACCCTATATATTTATATGCATAAATATTCTTATTTTTAACTGAAACATAAAAAAAAGTGAACAAATGTGAAATGCTTTTGCCGTATGCAGTTTAAAAGATAGAGACAGAGAAAAAAAATGAACACTTTTTTTCCACCTCATTGCTTCAGAATCCTGGATATTGTATAGTATGAAAAGAATGGAAAGGGCACAAAAATATTGCTTCTGTTGCTCGCTTGAGTGTAAAAAAAATGAACCGATCATATTATTCTTCAAGCAGCAGAAAAATAAACATTTTGATCGCATAAAAAACGAAATGGTGCTTTTTTAGAGTTGTTACAAAAACCCATTCATAGCCCTCGAGTTAGAGTTCAACTGAGTAGAAAAAAACGGAGATCGTTTTTTATATTGGAAACAATCATTCAGTTCTTCTCTTTTAAACGGCGAAAAGAATAGTCTACTCTTTGTTTGCGTAAAAAAAATATCGGCCTGCATTTCATAACACAACTGAAGTGAAGAATGAAAACAAAATGGCAGCTGAGTATGCTATGCAATACGAAAGAGTTTGAATGCTTTTAAAACTTTTTCTTACATTTAATACTTATTAAAAATAAAAAATAATAATACGGAATGCAATAATCAATATCGTGTCTTTCTTGAATTGTGGATACAAAATTTGCTCAGGTTTAAGTAGAAAATTGAAAAGATTGTTTTATATTTTTTTCAGAAAATTTATTACAAAACTCTTCTAAAACATTAAGAAAAGAGGTGATTTTTTAAAATTTTTATTTCAGAAAGATCTCCATTTTGTAATATCTTTTGTACTTTGTAAAAGGAAAACAAGCAATTAAATGTACGCTCTCCTGTTTAAACCACTTACTCCTTTTTTATTGTTTTTGCAACCGCAAAATTTTTTGGAGAATTATAAAATAGAACCAGGCTGAAGAAAAAATAATAAGTTTCCAATTCCTTAGAGCTTACAAAAACATTAAAATATATTTAAGCAGCTGAAAGTAGAAAATAATATTAAACGGATAACACTAAGAAAAAGCAATGTTATCGTTTAAAAATTCGGACTCGAGGTTTTGATGAATTTTTATGTTTTTATGTCTCCCCGAGTCCCAGAAACCCATTCTCGGAATTTGTCTTTTCATCTGTTTCCAAACACGCTATCTCAGAAATAGAACGACAGAAGCGAATGAAATTTGGCATATCGTCTTTACATCAAAAATATTCACATGTATCAAATTTGAACGAAAAATTCTAGACAGTAATACCTCGGTTTTCGTTGATTTCGATTATCGTCGATTTTTTCCGCGAAAATTTGTATCGGTTTTCGTCGTTTGCCTTAGATTTCGTTGGTGTGCCTACGTAATTTCGCTGATAAGAGGATAAGTCACAAAAGATAAGAAAAAATAATTTACCATGATAATCACTTTGAAATAATTTTATTTTTCAACATGATCTCCATCAATGTTGATGTACTTATCCCATCGTTTTATCAGCGCTCCAATTCCAGCTGCATAAAATTCTTTGGGTTGTTGGATCATCCACATCGTCATCATTTCATCGTTGTCGTCAGATGAAAATCACTTGGGGCTAAGTCTGGTTGGTCAGTCCTACAGCATCCACCTTATAGCCCAGACTTAGCCCCAAGCGATTTTCATCTGACACCGACGATGACGATGAGATGATGATGAAGTCCTACAGTGGATGATACAGCAACCCAAAGAATTTTATGCAGCTGCAATTGGGGCGCTGATAAAACGATGGGATAAATGCATTAACATTGACGGAGATTATGTTGAAAAATGAAATTGTTTCCAAGTGATTATCATGGCAAATTATTTTTTCTTATCTTTTGTGACTTACTTAATGACTTACCCTCGTAATTTTGAGAAAACAAACGGCGAAGGTGGAAGTTCGGTCAAGTCTAAGGCCGAAATATTTGTGTCCGAATCCAAAGATTGCGTAGAGTCATCCCCCAACAAGTCTTCAACTGTGATAAAATTGACCTATTTTTGAAGAAAATGTCAAAGAGGACTTTCATTACACAGGAAGAAAAGTCACTCCCAAGACATAAGTCTGTAAACGATAGTCTAACTCTTTTGTTGTATAGTAATGCTAGTGGCGATTGTAAAGTGAAGCCCTTACTGGTGTACCATTCAGAAATTTCTAGAGTGTTTAGAAGTTTTATATTAATTTTATATTAATTTCTTATTGTTTTTATTATTTAAAAGTATATTTATTCTCGACAAAATGCGTTTTTGGTCTGTATTTTGGAGTGTCTAGAAAGCATTAAAAGGGGAGTCGGAACCCTTATACCGAAAATGTTAAATTGGCCATTTCGATGTACCTTTTCTTAAAGTCTGTTATAGAAGCATGTTTGAAACTTTCTATACAAGTAAAGCACATCTTTATAATTATACTGAAATGAAGTTTTTTTTTTTTAAAACTGAAAAAAAATATTTTTAACAAATTTTTTTGTGTCAAAATAGGGTAAAATTTCACTATGTCTAATTAAATATTTTGTAAATTCATAAAATATTAACCGAAAGCTCATTTCAGTATAATTAGAAAGGTGTACTTTATTTGTATAAAAAATTTCAAACATGCAACATGCATCTATAACAGACTTTGAGAAGAGGTACATTGAAGTAGCCAATTTAATATTGTTGGTCTAAGGATTCAGACATCCCTTGAATAATACGGAAATAATTTCCTCAGCTTTCGTCGGTTTCGGCTATTGTTTTCGCATTGATTATCGAACGAAAACCGAAGTATCTCTGTATGTTCAAATTTTGAAAGAAATCCGTCAACAAGAAATCTTTTATCTGTCTGTTCCTTTGTTTTTTTTTGTTTTGAATAAGGCATTTCTACATCTTTACCAAATCAGGTAGGAGCCACATAAGTATTAGAGACGAAGGTTTGGTGTTAAGATGAGTATCCTGACACGAAAATGTCATAAACGCAATGAGCGAGATTGGCGAGATTTGAGTTACAATTTATCGCCGGAATTGCATATATGTCTCGGTATTCGTCAAAATTTCTGTCGGTATGTATATTGAAAGCGATACTAAAAATCAAGATCTATAGCAACAAATTAGAGGGGGGGGGGATTTTATCCAAAATTAAAGAGCTCAGACATATTTTGAACCAGTTCTTACCAAATCTGGACTAAAATATATTGTCAACGTGTAGACTGTCGGTCTGTTTTTCTTTCCAATGTGAATACGATAACTCAAAAAGTGCAACGAGCTAAGAAAAAGAAATTTGGTATATAGTTGACTCCAAAATTTCGGATCGTCAACGTGAGTAGAGAGTATTCCATTACTCGACTGTATTCATTATCCGACGAAGCTTAACCCAAAACTCACCATATTGCCGAAGTGTATAATTTGGTTATTTAACCTGTTCTTACGGCATACAAATTTCGGCTACTAGCAGTTCCGATTAACACTAGCATAGTCTATATTCGAAGTACCATTCTAATTTCAGTTAAAGCAAAACAAATTACAGTAGAGGACTGTTCAGTGTGCGTACACCAAGCCTGACCTGTCGCCACACAAGCAGCTGCTGGAACGGACCATATGAATTTAAGTCGAGGGGAGAAGATTTCCGCTGGTTTATCATTCGTCAATATGATGTTGCTTTTTGTAATGAGTTGGTGGAGTCCACAAAAATACGAGGATAACAATAAAGGACTGTTACGTCCTGAGGCTGTCGGAGTGTTTGCGGACTCTTAGGGATAACAGATATCCTCTTTTATTTTTTTAAAATGGAATTACTGTTTTAACAAATTACTTACCAAAAGTTTTGCCTGAAATTTTAAGGCATGGCAATAATTTATTTAAAAACCTGAAAGGAAAAATTCCACTGGAAGTTTAACATTTATTAGCAGATATATAATTAGATAAAACTAATTTAAATTTCATGATTTCGATAGCTACTACTTGATTGAGAAATTGTAGAGGAATTTAAATTTTTTCATGTGTATGTATGAAACATGGGAATTAAATTTACAGTAAATGGAAAAGCGCATCAAAATTCATGTCAGTACATAAAGATTTGAAACTTGTTGCTGCTAATTTCAATTTTTTATCTCTTAATTTGTAGCTACTCGTAATTTTTTCTATCTTTGTTCTTATTCATAAAACTCATCGTGATTTATTATATTAATCTAATATCACGTATCTGGATCAGATGGAACTATTTAGAAGATGGTGGTACAGAACAGTTTGAAACATTTTCTTCTGAAATTTAATATAAATTAAAAAGCAATCGAAAACCTATGTAGATACTAATTTAGTGAGGAATTGGTATTAAATGCCTTTACCAGATGTCAACTACGACAATATATAGGTAGTGAGGTGAAAACAGATAGTAAGTCGAAAGTCCGAACTATCCAGGTTGAACTGGTGTGTCAGGTCATTTTCTGATTAGCATTAATTTTAGCTCGATTAGTGCTAATCGTAAAGAAGTTAATCATAGTAGAATTCTTCAGAAGCTAAATTTGAAAAAGTTATCTTTATTGAAAAATAATTTCAATATGAGCTATTTAATTATCAGTCAAAAAATGGACATTCCAGGTCATTTTATTCATCATAATCGGTACAAATACGGGACGTTTTTAAAATCCGGAACAAAGAGACTAAAATTCAAAACATCGTGACTGATCTGGGATATCTGAACATTTTATTTCAACCTGAGGGCCTACAAACGTAAAATTGATGTAGCATATTTTTACCTTACCGACTGCATAACGCCAATATGAGTAAAGCATTCAATCTTAAAGACTTTAATTGACGCCAGTTTAAGCAAGGCGAAATTTTAACATACTGCCTAAATAATACTAGTCTAACGAAAGCGCTATTATACCATACCGACTGAATGACGCCAGTCTCAGCAAGGCGTAATTTTACCATACTAACTGAATAGCGCTAGTCTGATTAAAGCGCAATTATACCATACCGACGGCAATCTGAGTGAAGCATAGTTTTACCATACCGACTTTGAATGAGGCTAGTAAAGAATATTTTTACTATACCGACTGAATAACACCAATATGAGTGAAGCAAAGTTTTATCATACCGCCTGAATATCGCCAGTCTCAGCAAGGCGTAATTTTACCATACAAACTGAATAACGCTAGTCTGACTAAAGCGCAATTATGCCATACCGACGCCAATCTGAGTGAAGCATAATTTTACCATACCAACTTTGAATGAAGCTAGTAAAGAATATTTTTGCTATACCGACTGAATAACGTCAATTTGAGTGAAGCAAAGTTCTACCATACCGCCTGAATAACGTCAGTCTATGCAAGGCGTAATTTTACAACGTTTGTTAAGAACGACTGTTTGACTAAAGCGCAATTATACCATGTCGACTAATTAACACCAGTCTGATTATACCCAGGGCAAAACAGCCATGGATCAATACCAACATCTCTGCAGAATCGTAGGAAAAATTTGGGGCATCAACAAAAACATCAGAAGGCTATTGTATAAAACAGTTATAGAAAGAACACTATGCCTTGGAACAGCTACCTGAGGACATAATATGACTTCCCGACTCCAGAAAAAGCAGGACTCCATTCAACGTCTGTTTCTTTTTTATATTACTGGTGCATACAGGACAACCCCAACCGCTGCTCTCCAAGTGATCACCGGTCTTCAACCCCTCCACCTACAAATCCAACAAGAAGCAACTCATGCCCGATTTGCTCGAGCAAGATCTTCATCCAACTTTTTCACCGTTATATTCAGCCCAACAGATTACGAGATCAAAAGCAGTGGAATTCATATTCAACCCCCTAATTTTTTTCTCCACAATCAAATTTCATTTGCAGAAAATCACATAGACTCGGGAGCCAAGGTTATATATACTGATGTATCTAAAACGGACGAAGGCACTAGTAGCGCTTATTGCATTCTCGAAAACTATGGAATAATAGCCACATGGCAAGGTAAACTTGATCTTAGCAATTCGGTTTTCCAAGTTAAAATCCTTGCAATTAGGATGGCAATTGAAGCAGCTTCTTCCCTTTATCGACCAATCAAAATTTGGACACAGAGTTTGCCAAGTTTGATGGCCATACTTAATCCTAAATCCCACCATAGTATGGTCCGAGAAATTCAAACCCTTTTGCTGTCCCATAAACATATTCACCTGAGATGGCTTAAAGCCCACGTTGGTTATTTAGGTAACGAATGCGCAGACCAATTAGCCAAAGAAGCCATCACAAAAGGCGATCCTTTTCTTCTACCTAAGCCACTTTCCTACCTGAAATCTGAGATTAAGTCAGCTGCTTTAAGCATCTGGCACGACAACTGGGATAACGGAGAAACTGGCCGCAGTACACACGATATAGGGCCAAAGGTCTCAAACAAGCCAGTAGGATGGAATAATGAAGAGATAATGCTCGTTACAGGACACGGGCCTTTCCCTTCATACCTTCGAAAACATGACAACTGCTCGTGCGGAGAAAAAGAAGATCCAATGAACTATGCCACAAAATGTCGGTTTACCCTCTCCTGGCGTTTCCAAACTCCAACAGTGTCACTTAAATTACTGCGGTTGGAAAACATTCTCACGAACAACTTATCAAGAACCCGACTTCGACTCCTAATGCGTTTCACATGTGATGAGAACAATCTCATTGTAGAGGATAATAATTGAGCACTCATTCTGACACACACTTCCGGCTACTTATGACTTTTTTCTCTCTACGTATTTTTTTCTATTTTGTATTGTTTTCTATGTTGTTCTGTACAGTGTATGTTTCTTTTTCATTTATATTTGTTTTTGTACCTGTTACTTGTTTTTGTCCTTTCTTAAAAAATAAGATTCACCTCCATCCATCCAAACCGGAAAGGAACCAAATGGCTCTAAACACGGGGATGTATGTGGTGTAATGTAATGTAAAAGTCTGATTATACCATAATTTTATTCTGCCAGCTGATAAAGCATTAACCCTTAAAGGCTCAGTGTTGCCTTTAAGCAACATACCTAATTTTGTCTTCTAAAATCTTGAGAATAAGACTGAAGCTCTAATGCCTGTTGTTTCCAATAGGATACATAATGAAATTTTTATTGGATTAATTTACAACATATAGATGGCAGCCTGAGTTCTGATAAAAAATAAAAATAAATCGATGTTTTTCACTTGGGGCTGTATCTTTTTAGATTTGTTTTAGGGTTGAAAATACCATATTTTAATCTACAATGTTGAATTAAATTCCTTATCCTTATTATTATTTTTAAAAATTCATCTGTGTCTGACATTATAGAATTTTATCAGGAAATTTTTTACTGAATTAAAGCCCAATGTTGTCAGTTGGTAACAAACTGTTTTTTAGCCATAAACTATATTTAAATCAAAATAGGATTTTTTAATGTATTTTACTCATGTTTTATTCAAGAAATGAAAGTCAAAAAACATGTTAAATCAATTTTTAAAATTCAGACTTTTTAGAGTTAATATTGTTTATTTTATTCCAGGTTTCCTGGTCATTGAGAAGAGCTTAACCAATTTGACGAAATTGTCTGGGGAGACAGTGCGCATGAAATGCGAAGTAAAGGGTCGGCCTATCCCCAAAATCCGCTGGTACAAGAACGAGGCCCCCTTGGAAGAAGAAAGGGGGAAGGTGGACGTCCGGAAATTAAGTTCCGGTTATGGGAAAATCGGATCTCGACTTCGGATCATGCACGTCGACATTCATGACACTGGATATTACAAATGTGAGGCCACCAACGACAAACACACGGTCGAGACGACAGGGATACTCATGGTCAAAGCAGGTAAGAACATTCTACTGATAAATTTTTACTATCTCGTAAATGCAGAAGTCTTCAAATATATGGATGGAATAGATGTTGTATTCGACTTACGACCGAGGTCCTTTCCGACTGACAGGTCGTAAGTTGGATTTGTGTTTTTCAGCACTGTTTTCATTCAAATGGGTTTCAAATCCAAATCACTGTTTTCATTCAAATCAAATTCATACATAAAACACAATATTCAGTTGAGATAAGAACATTCTACTGATAAATCTTTATTATCTCGTATATAAAGAAGTCTACCAATATATGGATGGAATAGATGGTGTATTCGACTTACGACCGAGGTCCTTTTCGACTGACAGGTCGTAAGTTGGATTTGTGTTCTTCAGCACTGTTTTCATTCAATGGGTTATAAAAATTGTACAAATTGTACATAAAACACAATATTCAATCTCTGCACGTATGATTATCTATATATATAAAAGAGAAAAGTATGTGTGTGTGTGTGTTTTGTTTGTTCGTTTTTTGGTTCTTTATGCACGCCCACATCCTTGGACTTATGACGACCAAATTTGGCACAGTGATGGATTAGCACAAGACAGAGCTAACGCCGTAAAAATTATTTTAAAATTCGAATTAGATTTTAATTTATTAAATTAAATAATGAAAATTAAGCTATTATTAGACGTTTTTTCGTCAATAACTTCTGGAATACTTATGGTACGATAATTATTTTTACATCACCTTAAAGAGCAATCTTATCTTTTCATGATACCAATTTAATTGTTGTACAATTTTTCTTTAACTGTTAATTAAGTTTCAAAATTCATTTTTAAACTCAAATTGAAACAATGCTTTTATTGTTATAAAATAAAATTGAAACTAATATATTGTTTCATCAAATCCTTTATTCACGTGTTTTTACCAAACTTAAAGCTAAGAAAATATTCCTTTTTCTTGTTCAGGGTAGGCTTTTTACTTCCACTGTTATTTCATAGCATGCACTTAAATTCCGTTTTCATTTCGTAGCTTTTAATACATACTCAAATATTCAATGACGTTAGTTTAACTACTACGCGGTATTAGTTTTAGTTTGACTTTATTTATAGTATTAATAGAGAATACTTATAATTAGTTTTTATTCTCCTAACTGATGTTAAATGCATTCTTTTTGTTCGAAGATTCCTCTTCAGCGAAATTTTTTCCTAGTGAGAATTGTTCTCGAGCGATTTTGACTTTCTTTATCTGAATTATAAAACATTTTATTTAGAAGCGCCGCAGTAACCAAGTTATAGAGTATAAGTATATTTGTACATTATAAAACTGTATTAGTTATTTAAATACATATTGTTTAAAATAAATGTTCTTTTTTAATTTTCTCGCATTTTCATTCAAACCATACTGTCATAAGGTGATAAAAAGGCTTACATTTGAAAGTTTTAATGCAACAAGAAACGATTCAATGAAGATTTACGTTCGTTGGAGAAAGTTGGTGACAATATTTTTAGGGAAAAAAATCAGGAAGGCCGGATTATGAGAAAATATGGACCCCGAGCAACGCCGGGTTTTCAGTTAATTGAACATAAAGTGAAAAATACATAATATGTATTCTACTGTACGTACTGTAAACAAAAACACAACCGGAAATTAAGTTTTATTTTAAAATTTGAATTTATTTTTTGTGGTCGTATGTGAAGATGGTCGAAATCGCATAGGCTGTAAGTCGAGGAGAAGATGTATAAAGGGAATAATATAATGGTCAAAAACTTTGACTTCGAAATTTTGATGATTATCGACATTTTAGACCTCCGAAAAAATCATTTTTGGAATTTTGTATGCGTCCTTTACCGTCTCCGAGTACGATATGTGAACGCTGTAACTCAGAAACAGACGAGCCAAATAAATGGAAATGCGTCACATGATCTTTTCGCCTGTATTATAGATTATTTGTATGAAATTTTGAATCAAATTCCTCAAAAGGTACATTGTCTACATGTGTTCTTGTCCGTTTATAATTCAAAAATACATCGAAGTGTCTTTATCACCAAGAAATCTGCTTAAAACTTTAAGCGAAATTCGTTAAAGAGTAAGCTGTCTCTTTGTATGTCTATCCATGTGTATGGAAGGAAACACGGTGACTGAACAAAGGAATGAGCAATACGTGTGAAATTTGGTATGTGGTCTTAAGCAAATTCGAATTCGGGAATGTCGGTTGAGGTACCTTCCTCGTCTTCTGACCAAGATTTAAATTTTGACGGTTGCTCGCTCAGAATTGCTGCTGTATAACTTTAAAACGTTTTTAATAATTACAATAGAGTCCTACAAATCCGGACCAGATGGGACAGGACCCTGTCCGGGTCACCGAAAGTCCTGATTAAATAGAATTTGCCTTAAAATGCACGTAATACAAGTTTTAAATGGACAAAACTATAAAAATTGATGTTTTCTTTTCAAAAATGCATATAACTTTTTTCTACCTTTTCCGTCCGAATTAAGAGGATGTCCCGACAGGTGGAATCCGGATTAGCGGGACTCTACTATAGGCACCTTGCCTTCGTTTATCCTCAGATTTTTTAAATCGTGGATTTTTCTGTTGTTCACTGTGTTTGAGTATTAAAACATTGTAATTATAAATACGCTTGATTTCGTTTTTTGTATGTAGTATGTGCGTGAAAAGGGGAAAATTTTAAATTTTTGAAATATGTAAGGGTTTTTAAAAAATTATGCGAATTTTTAGACAATAACGGACAGAAAAGATAAAACAATTATGAAAGTGCAGTTGACAAAAAAGTTTCGTTTTCTGAATGAAAAAAAAATGTTTTTTTTCCATTGACAATACAAGTAGAAATTCAAGAGCAATGAAGAAATAATACCTTATTGTTATGTTATTTTATTAATAAAAACTATAACTCTGTAATCAAAATAGACCCACGGTGGCTTAGTGGTAAGTTTTCGGCTTCGGGGCTAGGGAGCTCTAGGTTCGAAACCCGATTCCTTTAAAGATCCGCCCTGTATGGGGCCTGTTGCACGCTAAACCATACGCAGTGTCCAAACGCCCTCCCGGCGGTGTGGTGTGGAAACTTCGAGAGGGATGCCAGCTGAAGCATCGTCCCCGTCACCCGACCGCTGCTCAAAATCACGAAGTCCATCCCGAAATAGCCCTTGTGTTGCTTAAAAAGTTGACGTCAATATAACTAAACTAAACTTTAATTAAAATCTATTGGATGTTATTGACAAATAAACTGTAAAATCTAAGTATCAAATCATAGTTTTAATCATCATGCTAGAAAGTCTTGAACCAATTCAAATATTACATAGTTTAGACTTTAATGATTATTATTAGATAAATGCTTCGTAAAAATCGATTAAAGCATATAATATTAGTTTAATTTATATCGTTTGTTCAAAAGCTACTGTGTTATAGATATTTTGGATAAAACAACCCTGAAACACCTATAAATCCAGTTTTTATTGAATGTTTAAATACCTAACTAATGATGCGTAAAATTAAATTACTTTCTACGCAGATTTCCGATTTTTTTAAAAATGTATATTATCAAGCAAAATTAGAGACTTATTTTAAAATCATTATCCATGAGAAGTTTAACTTCCGTTCTCGATGAAAACTTTAATATGTCGGATAATAGACACGAAGAAAAAGTGGGTATTTTTTATTTTATCAAAAGTGCTTTTAAATTAGAAAAATCTTATCTTTTAATTCACTACATACAGCTATCACCTCAACTTAACCTAATCTGTAAGCAGTCATCTGTATTAAAACCTCATATGCCTTTGGGTTATCTAAACTTTACTGTTTAATAACACCTTTATTATCCCTTTAACTGAAGCACTAAAAATTTATATTTTTAAATTTCACCGATTGAATAACATTTTTAAGAATTTCACCTAATAGGTTCATTTTTCATAAACCTGAAACTGAAAAATTTGTTCTTCTTTTTCTTATCGGCATCATATCCTTAGAAATATTCAAAAATAAAAACATTCTCGGAACCTCCCTTTTAATGAGGGGAAATGCGTAAAGCCGAAATACACAATTTTTCCTTTTTTCTTAAGGGACCGGACGAACTTTCAGCCTCTACTGAGAATTTTGAGTTAATGATCAACAAATTCCACGCGTAAATGCGCTTAAATGGAGAATAACTTTTCCCTCGAAAGCGAAACGTTTTTCATCCTTTTCCGTTTTTGAGTTTCGATGTCTAGATAACGAACCAGTTACGGTGCAGAGGAAATCGCATTTGCATAACGTCCGCCGAAGCGAATAGAAAAAAAAATGAAAAAAAAAATGCAGGAGGTTATAAAAGAAACAAAAAAAGTGCCCACCAGGGGTAGGAACCTTCATTCTTCCTCTGCTGCCCGCGGCGTAGATGCCTTATTAGATGTATTTTGCCTCTTTCCGCTTGCATTATGCAAACAAGAAACACTGGATGGCTTTTGCCTTTATAGACAAGAGCAAAATTCCACGTCTTTGCCTAATAGCGACATTCGATTCTACGTTTAAATAACCGAATATTTTCCTGCAGAGACCTATGAATTTTGCATTCATACTTCCAAAATTTCACCCTGATGTACAAGCAGAACGCATTCTGTCTGTCGTCTGTCGTTTCTTTTTTTTTTTTTTTTTCTAATTCCACTCCAATACATTTTAGATATGTGTATTTTTGAAGCGTTGCCAAATGCGATGATATAAACTCCACGCGGCGAGGTTGGTTGGTTGCTTGCTTTTGTGTTTTGTTATTATTTCGCACAGCTCAGAGGTTCTAGTTTTAAAAAAAATGTTAGGGGACAGGACTTCCACTGTGTTTTCCAACTCGTCTCTTTATTTCTGAAATATGTGCGCTGTTATTTTATTGTAAACGTATTCCAATTTTTTATTCGCTTTTTCTTCTTCGAACAAAAAGGCGGCGATGTTTGTTTATGCTGTGAAAAGGGGCACAAATCATGGTATGTAAACTGAATCGTTCGTTGTTGTTGGGGGCTGATGTCGAGGTAGTTTGGGGCAGGGACGTTTTATTTGCTTTATTCGGGGAAAAAAGATGGAGGGGTATGTTTTGGTAATCGAATGGGCTAAGGAAAACCAGCAAATAAATCGCCTTTGGCGGCGGGAAAAAGGCAATGTATTTTCCTGTTTATGTACGACAAAGATTACTTTTTTCTTTGTATAGCGCAGTGATCGGATCGTTTATGGAAATACAGACCTTCGAAACATCCCTTGCAGGTTTGTTTGAGAAACTCTGCAAACTTAAAAACTGCAATATCTCTGGGAAAAAGTTTTTTTTTTGTATTTTATACTGCTATATTCAGAATAAATAAAAGGACAGTAGAACTCTGATGTCATTTTTCTTTATTTGCATATGTTTTAAGTTATTTTAACTAATATAGGTTACCAAATAATTCAGTAGCAAGACCACAATTACTGAGATAACTATGATTCAACACAACCAAAATAATACAGGCGATCATCAGGCTTTGTGTTGGGTACCATAGAAATAATAAGTCAGTAACTTTAACTAACTATTATATTATGCAGAATTACGATTGCATTTTAAAGAAGCATTATTTACAATTAATTCTATCTACAATTGAAGCAGTTCGTCATTAAATAGGCTTTTGGATGGCCCATCGTCATTTTTAGTCCTTGTCAGAAAAGCCAACGTCTTTAATACGTCTCGTACCGCATTCCATCTCGTCGTCTTCTGCTCTCGGCAGCTTGATACTCTGACGTCACTGACGATGGCAGCGCCACCTACAGAGACTCGGCTGGTGGCCCACAATAATACTAGCTTTTTATTTTAAAAAACCCAAAAGAATACATGCTGTAAAAAAGTACATAAAAGGACATTATGCCAATCACCAAAACAGACAAACAATAGTTATTTACAAAATTCCATACACAAAAATATAAGAAACATTTTTAAAATTTCTACACACGCTTGAGTGGCAAATTTAATTTAAAGGCTAATGTACCGAAATACTCTCAATCAATTTGGAAGCTATTATTATTACATTTATTACTAAGCTTAGTAGCCACATCTATTCAAAGTTAAAATATATTTCGTCTGCGTTACCAATTGCCAAATTTTTGGCATAATGGTTGATGAATTGGATGACTACGAGGGCTGAATGTGAAACATTAATTTCAGGGAAAATTTAAACAAATTCAGTACTGTCTTTATTGCTCGATGGTTAATTCAGTTTAATTATTTACCAATCATTCATTACTCAAAACATTGCGTCACCATTTCATAGAAACTTTATTTGCTTGTTTTGTCTGAGCCTTTATACAAGGTGCGTTCGAAAAGTTCAGTGAATGGTCTCATAAAATAAAGGAAACAATGTATACAAACAAAATACCTTTATTGGATTCGAAGTAATCACCATTAGCTACAATACACTTTTGACATCGGTTGTACAGCTGCTGGAAACTGTGAGCAAACACTTCTTTCGGTATCGTTCGAAGCACCGTTGTCACACGTTGCTGGATCTGCGGAATGTCGGAAAAGCGCAGACCTTTCTCTTACGCTTTTGCAAATGTTCGTGAATAATGTTGCTCACACTGTCTAGGCTTATCTTCAATTCTTCTGCTATCTTTCTCAAAGACAGCTGTCGATCATCCGCAAGCATCCGTCGCACTCGTTCAATGTTGTCTGGAGTTGAGTTTGTTGGTGGTCGGCCCGAACGCGGCTCATCTTTGACATCTTCCTCTCCGTCTCTAAAGCATTTAAACCACTCAAAAATACACTTTTTACTCACTGCGTCCACACCGTACACTTTCACCAACATTTCGTGTGTCTCCGTCGCCGTTTTGCCTAATTTGAAGCAAAACTTGATGTTCACGCGTTGCTCCATTTCGCAGTGACGGGCCTTCTCACAATCACTCTTTAAATTGGTCGTAGCGCGCACTTCCGCTTAACTGTCGTGATTTGGACGCTAGGGGGCACTAGTTGCCATGTCTCCCACTGCGTCAGCGTGAGCGCAGCATCCGAACCAGCGCGGTTATTCAACTATGGGACCATTCACCGAACTTTTCGAACGCACCTTGTATAGAAACATATCTTCTAGTATTTTAGTGATATACTGGGGCGAAGTTATGCGATCAGAATCCACTAGATTTAGTTTTCGCTTGTTGAAACTGCATCTAAAAGTGTGATTTCCTATCCCAAATTTATACCAATCCAATCCTTTACGCAATACAAAATAACACCACTCCATGCATTGCAACTATAACCTATAAGGTTATTTAAGCAAGTGTCGAAGACAAATCACACCTTCCGAGGGAGCGACCTCTCTTTGTCCTCACCAGACTCATCTCCCCACTATCTAATCATTTAACAAAGGAATTTACAAAGGTTTGGCAGGCTGGAGTCCATTAGGCTGGACTGGTTTCGTGTTTTACAATTCTATGTTGTTTGATTTTACAAAAAAACGCTGATTAACATGAACTTACGGAATTGTGTAATTTTGTGTGTCTTCATGCGGCAGAGCAGAATTACAATTCCCCTCAGTATTTCTGGCTTTCCAGCCGATCGTGTGTGCAATGTAAAAATTGGGTGTTTAAAGCAAGCAAGTGACTCATTCTTCATATCGCCAGCCTATCACCTTGCTGCTGGTTCCATTGAACTCGCATTCGTAACTTTCGCTCACACCGATTGCATGACTTTTTGGAGCTGAAGTGGAGCATGCGCATTTGCGCGACTTATGATTTATTATATATTCAAATATATAATATTATTATATATTTTATGTGTACAGCTTGTATAAATATAAAAATAACTAGCAAATCACCCGTCATGGTATGACGGGTGCAAATTGCCTCTTCATTCGAGAGATTTCCCGTCAAATTTGACGTGTTTAAATAGATATATATGAGAGAGAAATGTTTAACATTGATTGAAAACAAATACAATAAACATATGTTTTATGACAGGAAATATATATATTTTTTATTTACATATTTCTTTATTCAAAAAACCTCTTGGTAAACAACATTCCGTGTGAAGTATTTTTCTTTGTTTAACAATTTTATTATAATTCAATAACCATGAAATTCTCAGTTTGTCAAACGTAAGTCAAAAGTTAAAATTTCAAAGGAATTCTTTTTCGAAATTCTAATCGAAACAAAGCACTTCTCTGCTTGTCAAACGTTGCCAAAAAATATTATCAAATTATATCATCAAGATTGCAATCAATAATGAGATGCATCGGGGCGTCCAAACTATATCACGCGCAGGTTATATCACTGTCGTAATTTACTACTTTCTATTAAAAAACGGTAATTAATTAGAAATATATGATTAATATAATTTAAAATTTCTCGGAAACTATTGATCAGAGCAAAATAAATTTTATATCAATCGATAGCAAATTTTATTTCACTATTTTAGAGCTATTAAATTTGAAATTAGAACGACAATTACTCTTTTAAATTTAAAATTACTGAAATTTAGGTTCTCAAACAATGAAATAATGCTGTTTAACGTCTCGCAGTGCTATGGTGTGAGTTTTATTGCTGGTGACGTCGAAGCGTTACAGAGAGACAGATCTGGGCTCAGATAGATCTGGAGAGACAGATATTAGTAATACCGTTAAAAAGATACAAAGGTCAAAATTTCAAAAGAAAATAGAAAAAATACATTAAGGCATTACTTTATGAAAAAATTTAGTTAATAAGTTTATTATCAACAACTGACTTTTCACTTACAAACAGTGCCGCTAAAAAGAAACAAAGTTCAAAATTTCAAAAGAAATTTAGAAAAAATACATGAAAGCATTACGTTATGAAAAAATTTTGTTATTAAATTTATTACTAACAACTGACTTTTTCACTTATATACAGTGCCGCTGAAAAGAAACTGAGCTCAAAATGTGAAAAGAAGTTTTTAAAAAATACATGAATGCATCGCGTTATGAAAACAAATGAATTGGAAGCAACTACCCTCAGATATTAAATTACTAGCCTCAGATAAAAATTAAATGACAATAACTCTTTTAAATTTAAAATTACTGAAATTTAGGTGCTCTAACAATGAAATAATGCTGGTTAACGTCTCGCAGTGCTATGGCGCGAGTTTTATTGTTGGTGACGTGAGAGCGTTGCCGAGAGACAGATCTGGACTAATATATTAGTAATGTGACTATTATATATACTAAAAATTGGACTGCTTCAGTAGGATTTAGAACCACCGCATGGCACTGGTGTAAGTATACGAAAAAGTCGAAGGGAAAATATTACCACTGGTTAATATTTATATAAGTGTGAATGAATCCTTGAAATAATTAATTGCACCTTATACTAATTATTCACCCCAGTGAATCAGCACCACATCTAATTTAATCATACACAGATTTTGTTGGCAACTTGTTGAAAGGGAACATTCCCAGAAACAGAAATTAAAACGAGCTAATTATGCCCCCATTAAACATTCCGCAATGTCCGAGATAACTAAGGTGCCATTTTCTCAGCAGGATCCCTCGGTTACTATATACATTGTTGGATGAAAATCGAGCCAACCCGTGTGCGTCATTTTAATTCATAGAAATTCGCATTTTTAGGATAATTATGCAATTACTTAAGTTAACAGACGTTAATTGAATGCTTTGATTGTATCCCTGGAGACTTTGTTGTCAAAATTCCAATTAATGTAGTAGATAATAACTGTTAGCCAAGAAAAGGGAATTTAATGCCCAAGATGTTGTCTAATATTAGGAGATTGTTAAGATATAATTACGCTCTTGTCAGTAACATAATTTGTGGTTAAGGGCGTTTATCGTATTAGCTGGGAATTTTGTGCGTATACATGAGTAATTGCCTAAAGGCTAATAAATTGAGTTGTTCGACCCAAATAAAGATAAATTAGCGTTGTACTGTATTGCAGGATGAATTAACAGACTTTTGATGAAAACACTTTTATTTTAATATAATTTTCACCTAAAAACCGTTCATTCGCTGGAACTATATACATCAGTCGTTACATTTCAGTCTCTCTACAATCCATCTTTTTTCTTAAAAAAAACTAACATCTTTTATCCTGCGTTGCTAAGCAACGCTCGTAAGACAAATATCGTATTGCCACACTAAAAAGTTTTAGAAAAAAAACTTTAGAAATAACTAAATGTTTTTGTAACGAATATCACAGCGTGTCTATGATTTAAAGTATACTAATAAATGAAATAATATAACAAAAGCAGAAAAGGCATGTTTAATTTAGTTTAGTTTAGTTGCATTAACGTCCCGTTCCAAAGATGCCTGTGGGTTTAGTTTAGTTCAGTTATATTAACGTCCCGTTTTGAAGCAACTCGAGGGCCATTTTGGGGTGGACCTCATAATTTTGAACCGCGGTCAAATGGCGAGGGCGACACCTCAGTTGGCACATATTGGAATGTGTAGAACAGACATTGGATAATGGTAAACTGTGAGATCTCCCAACAACGAATATTGAAGCGTGAGTTTATTGTGATCGATTCTTTACCAGCTGAGAACTGAGTCAACTTCCTGTTGATCAAAGTAGGCCTACAGTCGATATTGAGTGAAGTTTATTTCCTTTTTTTTGTCCCACTGAGTTTCCAAAATTTTGAATAAAGAATGGTTTTAACATTTTTTTGACATCGTTAAGACAAACAGGACAGTTTAATGCCAGCTCAGGTGTCATCCTCGTCATCTGACCGTTGTTCAAATTATGAGATACGTCCCAAAATAGACTTCATGTTACTTAAAAAAGGGACGTTAATATAACTAAACAAACTAAAACTTCCTTGGATGAACCGAATTCATTCCCTTATTTCTTTTACTGATTTGTGTAATGCCATTTGTCTGTCAGTTCAACAATATGGGCAGATCTCCGAAACGAAACAGGATTAGTTGAATTCATTTGAGAAATATATTTAACCCCTTAGCTCCCAGCGCTCTATTTATAGGACAGTTACATTTTACTTCCATTTCTAAACCGCATGCATTGCTTTGTCAGCGAAGTCAATAGGTATTAGCAAACTCTTAAACAGTTTTCAATAGGCATATACCACAAGTAGCTGGATTTTGAAGTCAAGATGTCATCATTTTGAAATTTTTGGATTCTTTTCTTCGATTTATTTTTGAGTTAATGAAATAAATTAGAAAGTTTTTTATTTTTTGATATTTTACTATATTTTAAAATTCTTCGATATTTATATAAAAAAATTTTTAAAAAGATTTTCTACCGATTTTTAAAATTTTTTCTATAAAAAAATTTAAAAAAGAAAGGAAATTTTTTTCTCTGAATTTAATTTTACTTGACAGTTAACTTCCTCTTTTTGCTTTAACCATAATTTAATAGAATTTTATTGAAATCTGTGCTTTAAATTAATTTGGGCGTTATTGGTTAAAATGTTATTGGAAGATTACGCTATTTCGCTATTTTGCGACAGACCGCTTAAAAATAAGTTGTAGTCAGAGTAGGACGCAAGAGACGTCATACCGCAGTCAGAGTAGGACGCAAGAGACGTCATACCGCAGTCAGAGTAGGACGCAAGAGACGTCATACCGCAGTCAGAGTAGGACGCAAGACACGTCATACCTCTCCAAACTTTCATACCACACTGGTGGGAGAACGTTTGACCTCAACGGATTTGATTCGCAATAGGTCGCTTGTACTGTGGATCTTTCGTAATTCGGTTTCGAATCCTTGGCCCTCCGGTCCTAAAACCGAGATTCTGCCCCAGGCCTCACGATATACAGGGTGTTCATTAATTATTGTCGGGGTTTCCGTACCTCATAACTTTCGAATAAAAAATATTACGCAAAAACCGATTACGTATTCGTAAATTACAACTCAAAGAATTTCATTAATGATATTAAAAAGATTAATGAATTTGCACATGGCTGCCCTTCGTGGCTCGTAACACATCGAGACGAAATTCGATTCCCCTCCAAGTGTTCTCCAGCATTTGTGGGGTAACATTTTGGATCGCAGTAACAATTCTGCGCTTCAATTCATCAAGGGAAGGCACAGGGGTCTTGTACACAATGGTCTTGACAAACCCCCAAACCAAATTTAGTTTCGGAAAAACCACAATACACACACTGCTTTTTCTTGCACGGTCGCCATTTTTATTTATGACGTCATAATTACCCAGACTGCAAATGCGCTAAGATCGCATTGTTGCCACGTAAAATTCTTTGAGTTGTAATTTACGAATACGTAATCGGTTTTTGCGTAATATTTTTTATTCGAAAGTTATGAGGTACGGAAACCCCGACAATAATTAATGAACACCCTGTATAATACCATATGCGATTAACTAAATAAAAATTTGGAGTTTTCAGCGTAAAAAAATATCATAAAATATTACAAGGTCTTACTTTACTTTTTTCATATTTGGAAAGATGGAATTTTGTAAGTTCTTTCTAAATTTTATAATTTTTAGTACACTACTACTTTTTTCATTACTTTTTCTATTTTTTAGTCCACTAATAAAAGCGATTTTAAAGACATTTTATTTATTACTAGCTGAAAACCCGGTGTTGCTCGGGATCCGTATTTCTTCATATACAGGCCAACTGTTTCTTTTCCCTACAAATATTGTTACTATCTTTCTCCAACAAACGTAAATCTTCTTTGAATCCTTTCTTGTTGAATAAAAACTTTCAAATATAACCTTATTATCACCTTATAACAGTGTGGTTTGAATAAAAATGCGAAAAATTCGAAAATGAATGTTTATTTAACTAAGATAACGTCATTGGCTGTTTCAGTGCATGTTAAAAGCTGCGAAATAAAAACGGAAGTTAAGTGCATGCTACAAAATAACAGCGGAAGTAAGAAATCTACCTTCACAAAAAAGCAATATTTTCTTAGCTTTAACAGTGGTAAAAACACGTGAATAAAGAATTCGATGAAACAATAAATTTGATTTTATGTCAATAAAAGCATTGTTAGAATTTGAGTTTAAAACAAATTTTGAAACCTTAACTGTAGTTAGAGAAAAAGCAATTAATTTGGTATCAGTAAAAAGATAATGTTTTGCTCTTTAAGGCGATGAAAAATGATTTTCGTACCATAAGTATTTCAGAAGTTATTAGCGAAAAACGTTTAAATATAGCTTAATTTTACTTATTTAATTAAATGCCTTAAGAACTAATTAGTTCTGAAAGTTGAAAATAGAACAGTTGACCTAGAAATGCGCTCTAGAATGTCTTGTGCAAATTTCATGGCATTACCGTTCACCGTTTAGGAGGAGATCTTGTCACCGACAGGCACATGTATTTTCTGTTTTATATTATGGATTTTCTGTTTTATATTATAAATTTTCTGTTTTATATTATGGATTTTCTGTTTTATATTACAGATTTTCTGTTTTATATTATGGATTTTCTGTTTTATATTATAGATTTTCTGTTTTATATTATGGATTTTCTGTTTTATATTATAGATTGTTTTAGAATTAATGTAGTATCATAAATGCAAATTCAGCATAAAAACAGTAAGAGTCGTATAATAAGTTTGAAACAAAACGTGCTTGTAAAGTATGGATAAATTCTAGACTGTATTTTGCAAAATAAAGAATTACCTTCTGCGTTTTTAAAAATATTATATTTTTGATAGCCCTGAACAAAATCTTGATTACGAATCAACCTCTATATAAGATGACAAAAATGTTAAGTTTTTAATTTTTTACTATTCCACTTTTTATTTTATTCGCAGTCAAAAATACATTAATGCTAAATTAGGCTTGGTTTATTTAGTTGTATGGGAACATCTCTTTTTGTGTAATATATACTCGGTATTTGGCTCTGTTAGTAAAGATAAAATTTCCTAAAAATGATAGTAAAGTTAAACTTATTTTAGTTTCCTTAACAACTAACAATGCTAATTTACGAAAATGAGTATCCTACATAATTTTTACTAATAGCATTTTAATCATGGATCCGAGGTACAATTAAATATGAGTTTTCGCATATATTCATATTTAGCATCGCAGCATACATATTTAAATGAAAACTTTAATTTCAGGGAACTAAAAATAAAGTTTAATATGCTTAAACGAAGAATATAATTACGTGATAGAAACATCTTTAAAATTATGTTTTTTTATACAGATGTTTGAACGGCATGAGTTTGAAAGCTCTTCCTATTAGAAAAATTTGTTTTCAAATCCTTTTTAACATCACTAAAGCTCACCAGTTTTGCGTGTATAATATTTTTAAAATTCTGCAAACCACAATTAACTTAATGGTGAATATCGTGTTCAGTTAATCAAAGCTAATCATCTACCATTAAGAAAACTAGTGAAAATGTTTTCAGACTATATTGTTGGTTTTCTAACTTCAGCTCTTTAAACATGATGTTTAATCAGCGGATTTATCTTATTGTTTACTAACTACCAAAAAATGTGAATTATTCTATTTTTCTTCAGCATAGTAAAATTTTTGGAAGAATAAATTTTAAAATACATTCTAACGTGAATAACGTCTAAAGTAACCATTATCATAGGTTGTTTGATTAGAGTTTAAACAGGATATTTGCTTTATTAGATATATCTTAACTTTCATTTGCATTTATTTTGTTGCTGGAGACATGATTATATATATAAATCTTTTGGTGGGGAATAATCTTTGAATAGGAATAAAAAGAAACTTAACACCTTGAATCTTTTAACAAAACAGAAATTCACTAGTAAAATTTATCAAGAGAAAACGTATTATTTCGATTATTGTAAGCATTAAGGTGGTACATATGTAACAATTGATAATTCTACGGTGGAATCTTTATTATAATTAGCGCTTAATAAAATTTATAAATAAGATAACAAAACCCATCTAATTGTAAAGACGAGAACTTAATTTGAAATATCGAATCTGAAACATTTTAGAATTATAATATTTCATGCTTGATTCGTCTTTGTCTTACTTGATTGCATCAGTCGTTGCATTCTGTGCGATACAAATTTTATATAACACAACTTACAGAAAAAAATGCCGGCCTGCAATGCCTAAGCCATGTTAAAATTAAGCCTAGTTGTAGAAAGTACGTCTATGTCTTTCTAATTTTGCGATTATAATTTTTTGTACCTTCCACCGGTCCTATCAGTCATATTTAGTAAAATATTCTTCACACCCTAACATTTTAAACAAAAAAGTTCCACTCTTCTGCGACTAAAACTGACCGAGTTACGGAGCTTTGAATTTCATAATTTTAAACCAATCAGCGGCCTCGTTGAGCAGGCGTTGCGCATTGATTGGTGAATCGTCTTCGAGGCGGCTATTGAAATGATGTAAAGCAGTCTAAGCCAGCGATATTCAAAGCTCCATAACTCGACCAGTTTTAGTCGCAGAAGAGTGGAACTTTTTTTTTGTTTAAAAAGTTAGGGTGTGAAGAATATTTTACTAAATATGACTGATGGGACCGGGAGAGCGTATAAAAAATTATAATTCGTAACTTTTTAAGAAATATAGTTATTAACTCAAAAACATAAAATATAATTTTTCCCATCATTAAAGCATTTTTCCAATTGTAACTATATGTATATCTCTAACGGTTTAGAAATTAGCTATTGGGCCAGACAGCCTATATATATAGACTCCTTTTAATACTAGCAATTACAATGGTTTTTATGACAGTTTTTACGAGTTTGGAAATATATGTGCGAGTTTGCGTGTGTGTGTATTAACTAGAGTGATTTTTTATTTTATTAGAACCGGCAAGACATTTGTTATAGGGAGGGGGGAGTTTGGTTTAAGTATTTATCATTCATTCAATACTCAAAGAATCGTGTATCCATTTCATTAAAGCTTGGTTTGCCTGTTTGAAACGATCTTTTATATAGAATCATATATTCTACTGGTTTGATGGCATGCTTGGGTCATATTTGTGGATGGGCTAACCAATTCGAAGGTTGTGGAAATGATGAAGGTGAAATGTTTATTTCCCCGTAACTCTCTTACGATTGAAGATAGAAAGAAAATTCAAATTAGGTGAAATATCGTCTTATCATGGTGAAAAACTTCTGTATGAAAGTGTTTTTATAGCTACAATTGCTTACAAGTTATGGGTTGTAGTGATTTTCAACCCTACTCCCCCCCCCCCCAACTTGAATATTCTTAGACCTATGAATGTGAGATCTTGTTGAAAAGCTCTCATCAGTTGCATTCGTTTACACACTCTTTCATCCTCATAGCCATAAGCTTTATGAAATTAGAGGACGAAATGTTCTCTTCCTTATATCTTCCTTCACCTTCCAGCTTGCCGACATTCATTGCATTTCTTTCCACACTCTTTCATTCTTATAGCTTTAAGCTTTATGAAATTAGAGGATAAAATGTTCTCTACTTTATATCTCCTGGATGAGCTGGTTGGGTTAGTGAATGGGGTTCTGAGTTAGATCATGAGTTATCAGAGATGATCAGATGTTTTAGTGGGTTAGCAAGGCGAAGGAGAGATCAAATCAGGTCCTCAGTCGTTCAAATCGCTCATCTCAGTCAGCGATCGTTCAATCATGGTCTGAAACAGATCTTCAAAATTTAAACTTTTATTTCATTTGCTTCCTAAAACTAGGAATTATAAAAGAAAAAACTATATAATGTCCGGGAAAGCCAGTTAATTTTGTAACTGGGGAATTTGGGAATTTTGTTTCCTATTCCCTATATAGGATTTTCAACGGTGAAATACAGGCTTGAATTAAATTCTTAGCTAGCACCTTTTTTAAAGGTGACTCAGATCCTTACTGGGCATACTGGTAATTTTGGGAATATTTAAAGAGGTTCCATCGGCTGCTCTTTTTAAAGTGACTCAGTTTCTTAATGGGCATGGCAGTAATTTTGAGGATATTAAGAGGTTCCATCATCTCACTCTTTTAAAAGTGACTCAGTTCCTTAATGGGCATAGTAATTTTGGGGAATATTAAAAGGTCCATCATCTGCTCTTTTAAAGTGATTCAGTTCCTTGCATGGTAATTTTGGGGAATATTAAAGAGGTTTCAACGTCTGCTCTTTTAAAGTGACTCAGTTCCTTACTGGGCATGGTAATTTTTTAGGGGAATATTTAAGAGGTTCCATCGTCTACTCTTTCCGTGACTCAATGAAAGTTCCTTACTGGGCATGGTAGTAATTTTAAGGGAATATTTAAGGGTTTCCATCGTCTGCTCTTTTAAAGTGACTCAGTTCCTTACTGGGCATGAAGTAATTTTGGGGATATTTAAGAGGTTCCATCGTTTGCTCTTTTTAAAGTGACTCAGTTCATACTGGGCATAGTAATTTTGGGAATATTTAAGAGGTTCCATCATCTGCTCTTTTAAAGTGATTCAGTTCCTTACTGCGCATAGTAATTTTGGGGAATATTTAAGAGGTTTCAACGTCTGCTCTTTTAAGTGACTCAGTTCACTTACTGCGCATGGTAATTTTGGGATATTACCAAGAAGGTTCCATCGTCTGTCTTTTAAAGTGACTCAGTTTCTTACATGGGCATGGTAATTTTTTGGGGAAATAAGAGGTTCCACTGTCTGACTTTTAAAGTGACTTCAGTTCCTCTGCCATGAATTGGTACGGGAATATTTAAGAGGTTCATCAAGTCTGCTCTTTTAAAGTGTGACCAGATTCCTTACGCATAGTAATTTTGGGGAATATATAAGAGGTTCCATGTCTGCTCTTTAAAGATTGACTCAGTTCTCTTACTGCGGCATTAGTGATTTTGGGGAATATTTAAAGGAGGTTCCATCGTCTGTTTTACAGTGACTATTCCTTACTGCATGGTAATTTGGGGAATATTTAAAGAGGTTCCATCGGTTTGCTCTTTTTAAAAGTGACTGCTTCTACTGGGCACTGGTAATTTGTGGGAATATTTAAAGAGGTTCCACTCGCTGCTCTTTTAAAGTGACTCAGTTCCTTACTGGGCATGGTATTTTGGGGAGATTTAAGAGGTTCCATCGTCTACAGCATCTTTTAGAATACTCAGTTCTTACTGCGCATACGAAGCAATTTTGGGGAATATTTAAGAGGTTCCATCGACAGACTGAGTCACATTAGTGAGCTGTTTACAAGAGAAATTCAAAACGTAAGTATATTATTTTATATGTCAGGATTGCGGAAAATTTTACAGCAAGAAACTTGGCGTTCCGGAAAAGGACTGGCCTGTCGCCTTGATTTCATCGATTAACACAAAGTCCTCTTTCTTATGTACAGAATTTAGCTCACGCTTGTAAAATATAAATGATGTTTTTCCATTAGTTAGAAAAAAAATTTATGTCGTTTGGTCAATATTGCTATTATGATGTTTGTTTCTTCTTCTCCGATGTTTTTTTTTTTATGTATCCTCCCCTTTTTTATTTTTTGCATATATTTTCTTTCTTTTGCCTGAAGATAGCATTTTGTACCTTTTACTTCTGTATAATTTTGATTATTGAAATTTTGATTTTCATTTCTTGATGGAGTTCAATTACGATTTTTTTGTTATTGTTATTATCTTATCATTATTATTTTTTTACTTTGTTTATCTACTAGAATTTCACGCTATTTTGCATTATTTGTTTGTTTTATTCTCCTTTGAATTTTCTTCTTTTACTTTTATTTTAATGCGTGTAAGAATTGTCTTTCAAAGACTGAATAGTTTGTATACTTACTTCTGTAAGCCTCGTCTTGTACATTTGTTGCGCACGAGGGTATGTCATCTTCAAATTATAATAAATAAATAAATATACTTCCGCGGGATACTTTTAGGTGTCTATAAATTTTTTTTACCCCTCACTTGTGCAATCCAATCGCCGTGAGGTGCCGAACTACCGCATTTGGACGCAACTGCGTGCAAACAAATTTAGACATACAGACGAAATACCGATTTTGGTCGATGGGAGCCTCGTTTCGCTCGGTCAACAATCGAATCAGTCGTGTTCATTTGTATCATTAGAGTAAGTCTAATTACAAATTTTCTTGACGTATTTTTTAATATTGTATAGTAGTTGCTTTACTTAAATTGTTCATTATTACGTTTAATTATTTAGATTTATTTTTATCAGATTAAACCATTTAATCATTCATTTTAGTCTTCATTATCAATGATTAGTTAATAAATATATACAATATTGTGTTGGAAAATCTTTATACCCAAAGAAAACAATGCAGTTATAATGCAGGCTTAAAAAAGCTTCCCTTAGAATTTTCTAGTTCTTATTTTTAATCAAGATTGGTAAATGGAAAAATGCTTACCTACCGCAAAGAACCTTCTCTTTTTTGCATTTAATAACAAAAAATTGCTATTAAGCAAGCTGGAAGGTGATAGTAGATTTCTTTTTTCCGGAGATATAAGGGAAGAGAACATTTCGTCCTCTAATTTCATAAGCTTACATTCTTAATAACAAAAAAAAAATTCGTGTCCGGCAAGCCGGAAGATGAAGGGCAGATTTCTTTTTCCCCGGAT
>BGPR01000533.1:223974-241469 GCA_013235015.1 Araneus ventricosus
GTTCCATCGGCTGCTCTTTTTAAAGTGACTCATCCCATACTGGGCACGTAGTAATTTGGGGAATATTTAAAGAGGTTCCATCCTGCTCTTTCAGAGCAATAATGCAATTGGAACGAAGCATGAGGAACCTCTTTAAATATTCCCCAAAATTACCATGCGCAGTAAGGAACTGAGTCACTTTAAAAGAGCAGACGATGGAACCTCTTTAAATATTCCCCAAAATTACCATGCCCAGTAAGGATCTGAGTCACTTTAAAAGAGCAGACGATGGAACCTCTTTAAATATTCCCCAAAATTACCATGCGCAGTAAGGAACTGAGTCACTTTAAAAGATCAGACGATGGAACTTCTTTAAATATTCCCCAAAATTACCATGCCCAGTAAGGAACTGAGTCACTTTAAAAGAGCAGACGATGGAACCTCTTTAAATAATCCCCAAAATTACCATGCCCAGTAAGGAGCTGAGTCACTTTAAAAGAGCAGAAGAAGTAAGAATTTAATTCAAGCCTGTATTTCACCGTTGAAAATCCCGGAGTATAGGGGATAGGAAACAAAATTTTAAATTTCAGTTACAAAATTAGCTGGCTTTCCAGGACACTATAGTTTTTTCTTTTATAATTCCTAGTTTTAGGTAGCTAAAATGAAATAAAAGTTTAAATTTTTCGTAAAAAGTTGGGGGGGGGGGCCTGCTCGCACTAGTCGCCGCCACTCATGTTCAATTTTCCTCGAATTTGGCATGAATGTTTTTGAAGTAATTAAAAACGACTTATGTGAAAGAATCTTTATTTTTTGATTATGTTCCGAGACTTTGGTAGTTTTAGTGGTTTCAATACTTGGTGAGTCAATGTCGAGTTTTTGGCACCACTAAAACATTTGAGTCATTTTGACAATTGCGAGACATTTAATTGTAACTTTGTTAATATTGATAGATGCATACATTAATTTGTAATTTCATCAATACTGATAAAAGCAGATCCTCGTGTAAATAAGAAGCATTCGAAAAAATCTGTCTAAACCTTTAAAGACTGCAATGAAGAGCAGATCAGATTTTTTTCGATACGAAGTCTACTGTTGACAGATCTACTAGTAAATAGAAAAAGATATGAAGAACTAATGAAAAAACAATATATATATATATATAATACGGCTCTAATGTAAGATTTAGAATTATATTATCAAAGAAAGTATAAACCAAAACGCATAAACAATTCAAGCAGTAAAAGAATTGTTCTGAAAATTTTAGAAGCAGAAATGATACAATGAGCAATAGATTCGAAATATAAAGTGCCGCAGGTCACTTTAAATTTTATCAAGTGAACGTATGATGCCTTATTAATTCATTTTATCTTATTCGTAACTAAAGAACTAAAAATTTTTCTTCGTTGTTGACGTTGTAATAGTAACATTTCTCAGTTCCAAATCTTGTTTCCACAGTTAGTTTCATATAAATAAAAATTCGTTTGTCGAAAGACTTTTAGTTGCATGTATGCATACAGAAATTCTAATTCAGTTTGCTTTACTGCGAACAAACACGTTTTTTCTTTAAGTATAGTTAACGTTAAAATAAATTATCGAATAGTTTACTTTAACTAGTACGTATAGCTTTAGAGATACCTTTACAAGTAAGTATAATCAATTTTTGCGATATTTTTTCATATCTTCCTCTAAGGATTTATTTGTTATTTCGGAGAATAGTTTAAATTTAGAAGGTTGCATAAATATATTGAGCGCTCCATACTTTTATGTTATCTGAATAATTCTTTAACTTATAGTATATGGTAGCATCGCGTTTTTCCTAACTCATGCTTACCATATTTATATATGGAGGGTTCAAAGTTAATCAGAAACCTGGATCACCTTGCTCTGCCGTAGCATCCGGGAAATTGAATGACAACCGCTGCAATATCTCCAGTACTGAGGTCGGAATCCTAGTAGCCTTCACCGGCTACGGCCAGACCCTACCTACTATCACTGGTGGGGGGACCCAGCGCCCGGCCATTACTGTACTCACCAGGGAAGCGAGAACCCGATTTCTTATCCCGAGGCTTCTCATCCTTAAACTCGCGATGCCCCCCCGGTGAGGGAGGTTCAGAGTTAAAGTGGACCAAGTCCATTTTTTGTCCATTATGCATTAACACTGCCATGTGGCTGATCACCTATGAGATCTCTTTTCTCAGAAAGAAATATTACAGATTAAGAATTAAGTGGAAGGCTTCATTTACCTATAACTGTTCATCAGAAAATTATGAAATCTTGGGAGTGCCGTTAAGAGGTGATGTGAATATTTTCTTTAAAAAAGTTAGTTCCAGAAACCATCAATAGAAGGCGTATAATATCTTTATGCAAAATGCATTACAGTAACCACACAATTTATTCGACACGCAAGGGAGAAATCATGCAATATTTTGGCCACCAATGTTTGCTACCATCCGGAATTGCAACGTATCATGTCCAATGGTTGATTGAAGCGTCCGCGTCAGGATCGCCTTCACATGACTATGTGCGTAACATTAGCCATGCGCGACGTGTGCAATATACAGGCACACGTCGTCTTTAAGATAGGAGAGATCTCACGATTGCAATTAACCATTAAATATGATATGCTATTAATACTTCGGAATTTTACACACGTGGTGAGATAGCTATACAGCCTTTAAGATCGGACAGAGGTATTATGGGATCAGGGTAGACCAAGTCTTTTAGGTATCTCTTGAGACAAAAATTTCAACGATTCTAGATGGTAGCAGACAATGGTGTCCTTCATTTCGGACATATTTTGTTCTCATTAAGTAGATTAATTGTGTAATTTATATTATACAAGGAACGAATGTATATATTTCGACACAAACAAAATATACTTTAAAAATTCTATATTTATAACAATATAAAACCTAACACTACTTTTCTACATAATCACTATTTCTATTGAGATATTTATCCTAACAAGATACAAGATTTTCAATGTCGGTGTTATAAACATCTGCCGCCCATGTCTGAAGTCCTGAAGTTATTGCCTTTTTAAGCGCTTCATCACTTTAGAAGTGTGTTCCAACCAAAACCCATTTAATTTTTCTAAACACAGACTCCTCGACGACTTCGGGCCGTTATCCGAAATAAGAGACTTGGAATGTTGTCTGCAGGAATTGTGTTGATTCATGAAAACGCTCGATTTCATGCAATTGTTGAAACACAACAAGAATTGCAACTTTTCAAGTTGGACATATTTGTGCGACTTGGGAACTAGAGATTTTCACTCTTTCCCGAAAATGATGGGGTTTATCGAAGGAAAACACTTATAAAGTGATGAAGCTCTTAAAGAAACAGTTACTTCATAGCTTCAGTCGTTGGCGGCGTATAAGCATAAAATCAGCGTTGAAAAATTTGTGTCTCATTAGGATAAATACCTCAATAACAATGGCGATTATTGAAAAATGATATTAGGTTTAGTATTGTTGAAAATAAGGTTTGGTTTTGATATCCTTTGTTTTTGTAAAAGTAAGTATACACATACATTCTTTACTTTCTGGACGACAATCGTACATTTTGTATTAATCTTTAGGCTACGGGGACTTAAACCAGAAGAACTTCGTTGAATGTGGGGTGTGAAATTCTCAATGGTGTCTGGAACAGCAGTTGTACCGACCCGTATTCAAAGGTAAAAAATTCTGGTACATTAGTTGTACCGGCCGTGGGGAAAAGGTTAAAATCTTATAGCCGTCTATTAGTGGCTTTAGGAAATAACCTTCTTGCTCCAGAAAAACATTCCCAAAATTCAAGACTTCATGATGAATAGTTTTTGCTGCAAACCTCCCGGAAATGTGTAGTTTAATGTGGGATACGCTGCTCACGAATGAAATAATGTGGAAGAAAAAAGAATCAGTTTTCGAGCATTGCGGAATACTGAGATACTACCGTGCATAGACAAAAGAAACTAATAAAACTAAGATATTAAACAACTGCCTTCAATCATTAATATCGTAAAACAAAATGAGTTCGGATGTTTTTTACAATCTAATATGGAGCTACTTGCATCACACTTCATTTTATCATTCAAGCGCATCTAATCTACAGGGAGAAAAAAAGCACATCCATAATGAAATCATTAATATCCCTGAGAAAGTGGTTCCTTTTAATGAAACATCGTGCTTCTTTTGAAGCCCCCGCAATTAACTCGCATGTTTCATATCCATTTCCACTGTCAAACTCTCAAATATAATTCCCTGCACCGTAATACCATTTTGACACTCTCTCTGCATTTTCACTTCATTAGCAAGCGAAGCAGATAAATTTAATTTATGTAATCCAATAATCCATTGTTGTTTTCATTTCCTCAAAATGGCAACAAGAGAGTGGGCAAAAAATGGCGCTCTTTGAAGTGTCAGCTACCGGAGAGGGCAAATAATAAAATTAGCCATAGCTGAACACAGATGCAAACTTAATTAGTTTTTGTTGCAACACAAATTACTCCCGGTTTTCATTGGGACAGTGTGGTTGCAGGATGTCGGTAGAGGTGGTTTTGTTTTCATTCCTTTCTTTCTCGCTTTTCTTTATCGTGGGCTCTTAGCTTAATATTTCTTTTGAGAGCTATTGATGTTTGTCCTAGTTCGAGCCTTTACATAACGTGTCGGCTTTGTGGGTTGTGAGTGTATTATGGAAGTTATTAGATTTCCATCATGAAAATTAATAATGGCTTTGTTTTTAATCAGCCTACGGGAATGTTGGAGAACTTTAATTTGTATTTTTTACTTTACTTGCCTTTGTTTTAAGTTAACTACAATAAACAAATGTCCTCTTCACTTACTAGAATATGAAGTATGTAGAATCTTGAGTGTATAGCTTCGAGAGTTTGGATATACAGTCGGACCGCTATTTAACGAACCTCTATTTTGCGAACTTTTCCTTGGAGCCAAGAACATTTTGCGAATTTCTTCGTAAAATAACCTCCAAATAGCGAAGTGCATTCTCTATTTAGCGAACTTTTTCTTGTGATCCAATATTTTTTTTATCTCCCTATTTCTCAAAATATTTCTAAACATGTCAAATTTATTCTTTCTTTTAACACATTTTATGGTGATCAATGACCTTGAAGCTGGAAAATGTCAAAGCGAAAGTGCTTCAGCATCAGAGAAAAAAACTTAATTCTTCATGAGGTGCATAAAGGCGTGAGAAAAAAGGATATTGTTTTAAAATTTAGTATTCCTCCAAACAGCTTATCAACCATAATAAAAAAATCGTGATAAGATACAAAATTATGATTCATCGAATTCTTGTTCAAAACGTTTAAAAGCATGTGTCTATGAAGATGTGGATGAGGCAGTTTTGAAGTGGACAGTGTGAAAAATAAAAACAATACAGCAATGAATTGCGATGAAGACGAAGATGATAGAAATGATCATGATGCAGAAATCAACAAACCTTCGTATGATGAAATGCTAAAATTCATTAATTTTAATATAAAATTATTTTTAAATTGAAAATACAGTGTATTCCCGGACAATGTTTTGTTTTATTCTTGTTTTCCTTGCAGATTTCTTTTTGATGGGTAAAATATATAAAACAAATAGATATTAATTTACAAAATAAAGGTGTGATTAATTACTTTTCTAATAATATTTAGTGTTTATGAATTTAAAATCTGTTTTGTGTAGTTTAAAGTATTTTAAAAGGTGAATCTCTATTTAACGAATTTTCCATAGAACGAACTTTTTTTCGGGATTTAGCGACTTCGTTAAATAGAGGTCCGACTGTATCTCCACGCTTTAGAACACTAGGCCTTACCACTAGCCCTTGAACAACATCATGACAGGGAGTTAATCTAACAGCTTCTTAAATTTTTTCAATCTTGGGTCTCAAATCTAAAAATATTCAATGGGCCCTTTTCTGAACAAGTATTCATTCGCAAGCCTATCTGTGTGGTAAATTGGGTTTGTAACTAATTTGGTTTGTGTATATCCTTAGAATTGTGTATTTGAATATAATATTTAAAAAAATGAAGAATTGTTGACAAAGAAAAAGACAAACATACACTTCTTGTAAAATCTCATTGAAAGGTTTCTTGTCAAGATATCTTTGGACTAATTTTTGATTTTGAATATTCAAGAATCTAACAAAGGACTACAATATGAATTACTAGCAGTATCCTCACGGCGGCGTTGCCTCCACATCCTGAATTGACATCCTGAATTTCCACATTTTTGTTAAAAAAAAGACTACAATCTTCAGCTTCAGTTTTAAACTTTGAATCCACATTATGTAAATAGCTCCTTGAGATCATATTTCAATTTTTTTCAATTTCAACGAAAGTACACGCAGGATGAACATGTCTTCTGGAACTAAAGATATCATCCTTTACACTCGACTATCAAAAAGTATAAAAACAAACAAATTAAAACCATGATCTGTCGACTCGACGACGGACAGTACGATCGTATTGCAAAATCTCTCTGAAAGCAAAGGGATTATGACGTTACGTGGTTTTGACGAAATGCATGTTGGGAATGGACACCGTGACCTTGGTTACGAAGAATCAAGGAGGGAAAAAATGGATCGAAAATATTTTAACACTTCAGAAAAAAATTAATTATTATTCAATCATAAAAGATATTTTAACCGTTCTTGTTTTAAATCAAGGGGATATTCCATTCGTTACCTCAAAAAAATCAAGAAATAACGTTATTAGAACGGGGGATGCAGTAAATTTAAATACGAAAACAAAATTTTGTTGGAAAAATGACTATTTTTTAAAAAATATTCAAAATTCATTAAATTACGTTTGAAGATCAAAGAAAATTGCTTGTTCTATCCGATGGTGTATTGATTGTTTTTCAACTATTATTAGAAAAGATACTACAGCCGTAAACGTGCCAAAAATGGCCCAAAACAACACAAAATATTAAATTAAAAATTTTCTAGATTAAATTTTAAAATTCGGGCTTCGAGGTGAATTGAGTCACCATTACGACTACCTGTGTGCCAAATTTCATGGCTGTAAGTGAGATAGCTTCGTCTGGACATCGCGCGCACGCGCACACACACGAACATTGCCTTTTATAAGTATGGATTACGCAAACACAAAATACATGTACAGTATTCCCCTAAGGTTTGGGACTCATAGTTAAAGAGATGCTGACCTAACAAATCATTATTGGAATATGTATATCGTCTTCTGGACTGGTCATCGTGGTTTGTTTTCAAATTTTTTGTGATAAAATTTTAAAGGCAAATATTTTGCAGGATGAAAATTCCGAAAGAAAATAATTATAATGCAACAGAATATATAAAATCTATCAAATCCGAATTTAATAAAAAACAGTAAGTATTTTCCCCGTTTGAGGTTTTATTAGAGAAACTTGAAAATTGGCCTTTAGGTTTTCTCATTTGGTCTGTTGATGCCTTCATGTGAAAATTCCACCTCACGATACATTTGTGTCATTTTCCGTAAAATGGGCTTGTGCTAGCACAAACGGAAACTTTGAAATAGATACATTATGATAAACCAGCGGGAGTGGCCTCCCCTAAACTTTCTCGTATACTTTTCAAACATTTGTCATTTCCCTTCCCCCTGCGTTGATAAAAAGTTCGAACCAACTGTAACCCAGAATGCAATGACTATCAGAAGGTTTTTCATTGTTGATTATAGTGATAATATATATTGAGGTGAAGAATCATATTCAAAAAGATACGTATGTATTAAAACTTCGCAATATTTATTTTTTTTATCAAACTCGAGCAATGCCAGTTCCGCGTGCGGAGAAGAAAACAGGAGAATAGCTTGCGCATGCGCAGAGATTGTTTCCAGCACGCAAGTAAAACGAGACGACCTAAATGTTTGCTTCCTTACAAAATCTCGCCGCCAGAATTGGTTTTTGGCAAACTGGCAAGTTTTCGAAGTGTCTCTTCATTGCACAGGCTTTTCTACTATTGCGCATGCGTATGGAGTTGGAACAAGTATGCGATTATACAGACCGACAGACAATCAACCCTTTGACGGATTTGGCCCAAAATTTTATACGGACCTACATTCATGACGATAAAACTGTGTATAAAATTTTATCCATCTGGCGTTTCAAGTTTTTGAGTTATAGCGTTCGCATGACCTCGAACATACAGACAGACAGACTTCCCGTTGACGGATTTTGTCCAAAATTTGATAGAAACCTACAAATTATGTTTAAAGACCAGATACCAAATTTTATCCCCGTAGCTCTAATAGTTTGCGAGTTATCGTGTTCACAGACACACACACAGACAGACATAATTCCAAAATTGTGTTTTTCGGACTCAGGGAGATCTAAAACGTGGAGATTCGTCAAAATCTCGAGTTCGAATTTTTTGACGATTACAATACTTTCTCTTTGTATACTTCGTATACGAGAAAGTAAAAAACAAGACCTTTGTAATTAAGCTACCATGGTATTACTGACTGTTAGAGAATATACTGAAACGGTAGAAGATAACACTTTTCTAAATACTATAACGTAGTGCAACTGCATGACAATTTGGATACATTTAAGTAATTTGATTTAGAACAGGGAATAGTAAAACACTTTTGTTTATTGTCTTAGCATTAAATATTTATCTTCTTTACGCCATTAATTTTCATTTATTAATTATGAAAGTGCTGTTTGGACCTTTCTAAACATAAAGAAAAATAATAACTTATGAAATATCCAAGTTTCATTCAGTTTCTATCAAGTTAACCGTTTAAGCTCCATGTAGCACAATCGCGCTGTTTCGACTGCATATCGAAACGCGGATGTACATTTGGCTTTGATATGTAAATACCGTTAGTAAAAGGCTTTGATTAGTTTTTTGGTTGCTTCTTTTGGAGAAATTGATGAAGTTTGGACCTTACTGGGCCACTCATAATCGATGCGTTTGGATTCTAGAAATGTATTAACTAAATGTTATAAAAGACCACGCGCTATCGTGACTTTTGGTATTTTCCATAAGGTTTTTGAAATACCTCTTGGGACTCAAACGGTTTATTCCAAATTAATTTTTAGTTCTCAAGTCTTTTCAATTTACCAAGCAACTGCATCGTATGAGTTTATTTCAGCAATTCATCTGCAAAATAAACTTAAGAACAGAAAAAAATTTGTTTTTCACAAAGTTCGGAAAGAGTTACGAATAGTATACTAGCAGGCGAACTTTCACTTGTCTTTGAAACCGAGCTCACAAGATCCCTTAAGTTTCCTAAAACACCATCCTCCCTATGTAGACAGACTTAACAACAAACAATCCGCGACTCGCCTGGACATTACCATTTCCCTAACACAAACAAATTCAGAGTTCGATCTCGTTTTTTCGCAAAAGCCTATTTATCACGAGCCTCCCTACCTGCATCCAGAGAACACCTTACCTTCTCCATCCCCCAAATAAACAAAGTGGAGGAAGAAGAAATCGGGGTTTCTGGGGGTTAGGGTGGACGAAAATCAATCCATTTTGTGCGGAGGAATGCTGTGAGGCGTTGGGCAGGATCTCCTGCGAGCAAATAACAGAAATTCCTGAAGAAGCCTTCTTTGCGACAAGCGAGGGAAAAGCAATTTAAGGAACCATTACAGAGCTTCTGGAGCAAGTGGACGTTCCAGACGTCAATGGTGTAAGTGGTGTTTTGGGTAAGTTTCGGCGATGGTAAAAACCGGTTTCACAAAATCTTGGGACTGAAGGATAATTAATAGCTTTTCAAATAAGGTGATGGGTTTTTTTTGAATTGTTGGACTTGGTTGCAATTGTATTTGATACAATGCTGGAAACCGATAGCAGCTGCAAATAAAAGGATGGACTAATTTGTTTTTACTTTCTAGAATGCGAAGTATATAATGAGAAAATATTGTAATTCATCAAAATGTTCCACATTGAAATTTTGATGAATCTGCACCCTTTAGACGCCCTTAACTCCAAAAAAATCAATTATGGAATTAGTGCTGTCTGTGAGAAGGTAATTCAAAAATGGAAATTTGGTATGCGATTTTTATATAAAAATCGTAGATCTGTATCAATTTTTGGTTCAAATGCGTAAACGCTTTGACTGCCTATCGGTGTCTCTTTCGTGTGTATGTCTACGCATTAACTGAGAAACGCAGCAATATAGATAAAGAAATTTGATAAGTAGTTTTGGCACAAAATTTTTAGATTTGCAGAGAATTTTGAGTCGATGAATGGGAAAGTGACCGATATCTGGCAAATGTCAGTTTCTCCGTTTGGTGAATGCCGATATTCTCCTGTAAATGTTTGTGGCATGTGTCGACATTCATTGGAGAATATTGGCATTCTCTAATTTCGGTCTTTCACGGTAATAGCTGTAATACAAAGCTAAATTAAAAAAAATCGTTAGATTGTGCAGTTATACGAGAATGCCAAGTGGACAACACTCCCGCTGGTTTCTTTAATGAAATAAATTGATGAAGTATAAATAGATAGTGAATGAAATTTTTAGGAAAAAATCAATACATATCGTTTCGAAAAAGCCACATGCCCGTATATGCAGCAGATATTATTTACAGATTTTAAAATATTATAAAAAACAAATGAGCTGTAGAGATCTTGTAGAATTATAATTTGTATTTCAGTATTTAAACATTATCCATAAGATCACAAGAATATGAAACATCCTTTTCTTTCAACGAATGACAATTATTATACTAAAGAAGAAATGAAAACAAAATATTCTCTATTTATTTTTATCAATAAAAATTTTGAAGGCAATTTTTGTTAAGTGTCGAAAAATTTGGATATAATATGTTTAAATCCAACAACATTAGAATTAGAAAGATTAAATTCATAATTAGAGTAGAATTAATTACGAAACAAGCTGTTCGCCACTATAAATCTATACTTAGACACATTACTAATTGTTATTTTTTAAATGAATGGCTTGATTTATATTAAACAAATTTGGATAACTATAAGAAAAATGTGTTATAATAAAGAAAATAGTGTTCGGTTTTCAGACGAATTCAATTTTCATTGCATTTGGAGAAAATATAAATTATACGTTTGTTTTTGGCGGAAGAACAATATACCACTATTCCTCTTCCTTTTCCAAATCAATGCACGCAAAATTTAATGAAAGAAAGACCTACCAAGCATAATATTGAAGACGCACAATTTCAGATATTTTCTAATGAAAGGAGGAAGATAATTGTTAATATGCGTAATATACTGTGGTGCTTTTGAATTAAACTCGAGGAAAGCGAGGAAAATTTCACAAAGCTGCTGCTTCATTTTAGCTCATGTTTTCTAGCTTCTGCATTAAATTTAAACTGGGTCTGACAGTCCCGAACAAGTATTTTGGGTAGAGAAAAGGATTTAGATGTGTTTGGAAATGGGAATCAAAAAGTCGGAGATGGTCACAATTCTTTTATCAGCTTCCAAATCTTGTTCAGAATTTTTGGGACGTGATGTTAATAAGTGAAGTTACGTAAATAATTGTGAACGATTTTCTCCATCCTTTTATTTTTAAAAAAATGTTCATCAATAAGAAAAAAACCCGTTAAAACGTTTGTCAGTTAGTTGCCAATTTTTAAAAGAATGGTGAATATCAAACGCTTGGAATCAGTCAGTAATTTTTGAGAATGATATTTAAAGCCTAATTCAAAATATCGGCTGCATTTTTTAAATTATATGCGATTATATTTGTCTATTGGCATAAGCTAATATTTGTAAAAAAATCGGTTTATTTTCTCATATTGTTTTCAAAAGTTGCCAATTCATTAGAAAAATGTCACATGTTATTGCGATGAAATCGATTGTAAAAACAAGTCTTTAAACAAAAGACCTGTGGCATCATCGCGGCATCTGGCAATATCTCGAATTGTAATTGCATGCAGATAGGATCCACCCTCTTTGTGATGTCACCTATCGACCAATAGCGAGCAGCCTGTTGGAGTACTTAAAGACTATGATGACTTCTGTTCACGATCTTCTTTTTTTATCAGCTCACAGCTAGCACGTTAAATAATGTTATGATTTAATTTAGGATTTTAATTTAGTTGTTGCTCTATTAAATTTGTTATTTTATTATTAAGTAGTCTTGCTTTGATTGTGCTACCAGATCTGTGTTTCTCACAATGGAGTACTTTTGATATATATATGTGGAATAAGGCATGATAAGTTGAGAAGCTGAGTAGCATAGTACTGTACTAGTTAATACGAATCACTTAAGTGTCAATCGTTCTTTGTGCCTAATACCTCAGCGACTTGCCAAGTAAATCTCGCCTCTACACATGCCGTTAAGTTCACTTGACCTCGACGTAGGCCTAGAAGTTACAGACACTTTGTTTGTATATAGACAATAACGATGTTTCGATTCGAAGTAATTCAGATACGGTTTTGGCTAGGGAAACACATGAACTTTAGCATATATGTATTTCTTTCGAATTATAGCATTATAAATGAATTCTACTTAACAAAGTAGAAGTTCAAATTCTTCTTTATATCCTCTTGAGACTACTCGTCCATTTTAATGGACATTTGTGTTCTATTGATAAAAATGCTTCCTTCAATTCAAATCCCTTAAATCCCGCTATCCAATGCTTTGGATGTCCCATGCTGTCACGTATTAATTATATATAATTTATTCATTAATTAATACATAATTAATAAATTAATTATATATAGTGTCATATTATCCTATCAAGAGTATTAATCTTGATTTTTGCGAAAATTGGTCGAAAATTGTACCTTTGGGTCTTAAGAGGATATGTCTATTTTATTTTATTTAAATGAAATCGTTTTCCGAATTAAAATAATGTGGATAAATTAATGGTGTGTGTTTGATTAAATTTTCGCGAAAACAAACGCATCTGAAATAAAATTTTGCAATCATCCTGGCTATGCTGTTTGCGAAATGTACCACCAACTTCCATATCCATTTTCCTATGCATTAAAATTTTTAATTTAAAAGCATTTCACTTTTATAACAATTTCGACATGTTGAAGGTAAGAGAACCTAATATTATTAGATTTATTTTTCAGACCCTAAAGGGACTGAATATTGATTTTGTAATTTTCTAAAGCAAGCACAACCTCATGGATTGACGGCATTGATAGGGAAATTTCGTTACAGCCATTTCAAAACGATTGCCTATCTTTAGCCTCCGGTTATGCGATTAGAAATGCGCCAACGCTTTGGATTTTCCTCGGTAGTTACTGGATGTAAACTGCACGGAAAATGTGATAAATGCCTAATTGATGTGCCTGGCAATTCCGGAAATGTTCTGGAAAATATTACCGCAATACAATGTTTTAAAAGTCATTTACATGCATAAAATGGTATTCCTACGTTCCGGAAGAATTATAGAAATTTAGCTATGTATGTAGATTCTTCCTTGAGGAAATGCCGCAATTTTGACATTTTATATCTGAAACAGTATTTTGATTTCAATGTGCTTCAGCTTGGAGATGTGATATCGAGGAATATTTCATAGCCTGTTTGGGATAAATTAACATATCCATGGTTTTGAAACCTCTTCATATGTTAATGATATCATTAACACTTTTCATCGACTATGTCGTCGAAGTTTAATTAAATATATCAAGATAATTTATAGTTTTTATAACAACTTATAAGTAATCTATTTATAAAATTTGTGAACTTTTATGTCTTTTTTATTCAGATAGAATACTGAACAAAAATTATTTCTGAATAATAATTTCCAGAAATCAATCAATTCAGAAAATTTTTGAACTTTTATGTCTTTTCATTCAGATATAGTATTGAGTAACAAACTATTTCTCAATGAAATCGTTAGTGGAAAATATTATTTCTGAAAACTTTTATTCACACTTATGGAGAAAGTTTTTAACATGAAATTGTAACCATAAATTGTGACATTCTTATTTGGAAGCGTGCATGAAAGTTGAGGGGACTACACTTCTCATTATTTTGTTCTAATCAGATTATCTCTCTCTCAACAGGTCGCATGCAGTCACCTTCAATAATTCCGAATTTCCCGCCTCCATTTCCTCATTTTCCAGCCCTGGGAGGCCGGTGAGTAATAATAATAATAATGCTATTTCCTATTTGTTTTATTAAAAAACTAACAGTACTCGCACGGCGTTGCCCGTGGAATCAGGACTTCAACAAAATGAAGAAAGAAAAGAAAAAGAAACGCCCACAACGTCACGGAAAAGTTTTGAAAACAAAGTCAAAACAAAAGATACACGTTATTTCATTTTCCAGCTTATTTTTCTTCCAGATAATGACATTTAAACGGTAGGAAAGCAGTACAGAGTGCGTTAATCTAATACACTATTAAAAAATGCCAACGTGAAAATCATTATGAGAAAAAGCTCAGAATGACACACACAGGCATTTCCTTTCATAAGTTTAGATTTATCATTGTCATGATTTTACTTTGCTATTACTTCGTTTTTTTATAACGAAATGAACTTAATTTTAAAAAAAAACATACTTTCACCTCTTTATTATAATCATGCTTTGAGGTACAGTATGCGTAATGACTATGTTTAATAAAAAATATATATCTGTAAAAAATTGCTTTATTTCAGCATTGGCATTTAGTAATTTCACGATATCAAGTCAGAACCTTCCGGTATTGCTTGCTTTAAGACTGCGTCCTGCGAAAAGATTTCTAATTATTCCGAGCGATACGTAAATAGGGAATAAATCACTGCTGTTTCTTTCCTCGCTAGATGGCTTAGCCAGGGCGAAACCATGACCTTCACTATAAGCTGGTTTATCTCGTAGGTCATGGCGAAACGGCGTGCATTCGAGAAAAATTCCTGATTCCATCAAGAAATAAATTAATTTAAAATCGGAGAAATAAAATATTTTAACCGTTCTTGTTCTGAATCAGAGAAAAATAGTTGATTTACTACCTTAAAAGAATTGAAAATGATATCTTTATTAGAACGTTGGATGCAAGAGTTTTAAGAATTCCGGATAAAAGTTTTTTTGAAAAGTGACTATTTTTTTAAAAATTCCCAAAATTCAATAAATTACGTTAGACGTCCGGAACAAACTTATTAGAACGGAAATCATTTTCTCTTTCTGATGGTGTATCTATTTTTTTCGTATAATTATCCAAAACCATGCTTTTGAGAAATTAGTGCGAAAAATCATCCAAAACAACACAAAACATTAAATAAAAATGTTCTAGATAAAATTTTAAATTCCGGCTTCGACGTGCATTGAGTCACCTTTACGACTACCTGTGTGCAAACGTTTATGGCTGTAAGTGCGATAGATTCGTCTGGACATCGCAGACACACGCACACAAACACTTCCTTTTATTAGTATAGATATTCTAATGGAAAAACCTCACAATTCAGATTATCCACTTTAATGCTTGTTTTCGTTCCTATATTTCTTCTGTTTTTAAATTTAGATATATTTAACGAAATTATTATCCTTCTGAGCTTGGAAATAATCATCAAAGAAATTATTTTCATATATTTTTTCCCACTATTTTCTAAAAAAAGTTAGATAAAATTGAATTGCTGATTGCAGAAACCACATGAATATAATGCAAAATGCTGTTATTAATTTTTTAGACCAATTATTAATTTCATACCAGGTAGATTTTATGTGCCTATTACTTATATACCTGCTTTTATATTATTTTATATACCTGAATTTGTATTATTTTATATAACTGCATTTGTATTATTTTATATACCTGACTTTATATAGCTAAAATTGAATTGTTAATTGCAGAAACCACATGAATATAATGCAAAATGCTGTTATTAATTTTTTAGACCAATTATTAATTTCTTACTAGGTAGATTTTATGCACCTATTATTTATATACCTGCATTTATATTATTTTATATACCTGAATTTGTATTATTTTACATACCTGCATTTATATTATTTTATAAACCTGACTTTATTTGACTCCTGCCATTTCTTCACTCACTAGAAGATTTGCGTCCGTCTAAAAAGGGCTTTTAGCTTGCCAAAAATATCTCAGATCTGATTGGCAGAGTGCTTAAGAAATAAAAAAAAAGCATGAAAAACAGAAATGGTGAATCAATTGATTCTAACATTCGTTCTGCAAAATATATAAATATTCAATTCCAAAATTAAGTACAAAAAGAAAGAAACTTTTCGACGAAAACGAAACTGAAGATCTCCGAGAAGTGGAAAAATAAATTAATTCTAATATAACTTCTATTTGATATTAATGGAATTCCGCATCGATGAATCAACATAAAATAAAAAAAAAATAAAAACTTCTAAACTCAGCTAAAAAAACAGCCTGTAATATCTCCTATTTGATATAAAATATCTCAGAATCCAAACAGTATCCCGTGGGTGGTTTGAGCTAATTATTTTTAGACGTACCATCTGAATCTCTTTGGCACGAAGCCAAATTCCTAAGCGTTACCGATTTCGGAGCTTAATTCTGTTGCAGATTATTCAAATACACTTTTAGAACGTGAAAACAACATGAACGCAATTTTAATAAAAAGAAAAATTGACTCACGCGGTTTCTACAATCAACGATTCATTTGAATTTGTTACATTTAATAAGAGAATTTTGCGATAAAAAATGCAGGCTTAATCTGCATATAGATTCCATTTGCAAGCGTCTCTATGCCTTTTTTAAAATTCACTGTAACACGCGTAACGTTCACCAGCATTCGCCTACGCATCTTGAGGGTTGGAATGCAGCAAGAACTATTGATGTTATCAGAGCATTGTATCTTTTTAACAATTCCATTTTCATTTTAATTATTATGAAGAAGATTTTAATAATAATGTATTCAAATATAGATTTTAGAATATTTTTATAAGAAAAAAAAATGATTTTCAACTGCTTCTTTAGTTGAAATTTGAATTCAAAATAAGTTCTTTGAACATTATGAAATCTCTACTATTTTTTCAAATTCTAATATTTTAGCTCCAATTTTTTATAGATTTACTGAAATATTTTACACAAAACTGTGCATGGATTTTAAAATGCATCTAATATTCAATTTAATGTAACTTTCTTACTGAAATGTATAGTGGTAAAGGAAAATTTAACTATATTAGTTAATATTGGAATAATAACTATATAATGAATATTTAACTACATTTCAATATTTTCTTGTGTAATAACCTTGTGTAGTAAAATTAAAAAATAAACTATCTGAGAAAATTATTATTTTATATGGAATTTTTCCATAAGTATTATGATAAACATGTACAAAATTTTCATGTAAAAATCCTTTTTATTTCTAAAACACGATTCTGAACAAAGAGAAAACGCTATTTGAAGTTTTCATTAATGAATATGATTCATTTGTCATCGTAAATAAAAATAATCTAAAGAATTTCGGAAATATTAAAAACACTGCTTTGATATTCTAATACAATGTACTGTTAAAAGTAACGAAATAAGTCAAAATCGATATTACTCATACAGCCAATTTTTATATATTCTACGCCCTTAAAAATAACAGTTTTAATGTGACAAACAAATGAAAAAGGAAAAAGATCTTGTTTACAATATCTCATATCAAACTTTCATCCAAACTCA
>BGPR01000533.1:250011-262088 GCA_013235015.1 Araneus ventricosus
TACTGCATTTATAGTAAAGCATGAATAGTATAGGTAATATAAAATGGATTATTGAAGAAAATTGCTGTTTATTAATGTTGCTTGTACTTAATTTAAAATTACTCAATTTACAGTAAAACATGTATAGTCTATGTGCATTTATAGTAAAACATGTATAGTGTGTGTAATATAAAACGGATTATTAGATAAAATTACTGAGGAGGAAAATTAACTTGGGGATAATAATATTTCTTTCACTTAATTTACAATTACTACTTTTATGTAAAACGAATAATTTAGGCGTGTTTATAGTAAAATATGTATAGTAATGATAGTATAGCGATATTTTTTCAACATAATAATTTATAAAATGTCATAGTTTTTTATAATTCATTTATAACCTGCTGCATATTAATGCTTTTCAAAAGATTATTTTGACCCATGACATGTTTTCATCTTATATTATTGTGTTCCCAGCTGTTCCAGTGATATATGTTTTATAGATGATCAACTAGTCAAAACAAAAAGTACATAAGAATTTGATTTTATTTAATCAATTAAAATTATCACCTCATTGATAAAATGCAACTACATCAATTAGAATTCGCTATCATCGAATTTAAACATTTATTTTCCGTTATTAGATATGCCAAATATACAAAGTCTGCATAGCTTCGGCATCAGACTTCTTAATAAACTGTAGCAGTATTTATAAGTCACGAGGCAAGTTACTGTTCAAGTTAGTAGCTAATAGGTATTAATAGGCACATTACATAGTCAATCTGCAGATTACTTGTTTTTTTCTGTCAAAGTGCGGAATCATCTTCAGAATAAGAGTTTTCCTCAGCATCTACCTATGTAATTTGCCCATTAATCCTTTCGACCCGACTTTTGCATGATTAAAATTTAGCAATGAAAAATAGTTTAATTTAATGTTGACATGCTAAAAGAAGTATTTATGAGTATATACCATGAGTTTAAAGTTTTCCACTTTTTCCGTTTCCTGGAAATTTTCTGGGACCATATGTCCCAATCGTATAGTCGGCTGGGACTATTTGTTCCAATCGTGTAGTTGACTGGGACTATTCCAGCAAAAGATATGTAAACTCTCTTTCCTGCCATAAGATTAACATATCAGGGAAACAACTTCACAGCTTCGTAATAATAATCTTGTAGTAATTTGATGGGATATATTGTCACACTGTTAAATATGATTGGGGCAATATATCCCACAAAAAGAATTTGTTCAAAATGTCTTAAATCTGATATTAAAAAGACTAAATTATTACTTAATAAGGACAATAAGAACTATTTTATATTAAGTATGGCATAAATACAGTTGAACTTACTTAAAGTTTAAAAAACAGACCTATTGAAACTTGAGTAATTTGCTTGCTCAAAAACATAAATTCGCCAATTGCAATCTGCGGATGTTTCCAAGTTTCTTTAATCATAAGTTTATTCCCTAATTCCTTAAGAACACTGAAAACATTAAAAATTCCATTTAAAAGTTGGATTTATTTATCAATAGGAATGAAGTCTATCTCCGGGGCTTATATGCCCATTAGAACCGAAAGACATAATGTGTTGAAAATAGTTGAAGAGCAAAAGTTATAGCTTTTAATGATTTCAAACTGTTTAATTGATCCTTTGTATTCTACTTTATAATAAAATCAAGAGTTGATTATTCATTTCATTTCATAGCTAAAATATTAAATTTATTTGATCTTGTTTTGTATAGAATAGTTGCAAATATTTGAATTTAAAATTTGCATAAACTTAACGTTTGTTAAATATTTACAAATATTAAAAGTAAATATATATTCTCGCCGAAATATTGCAATTACTTAATGTTATATCATATTTAAGATTTTAATTAAATATATTTGCATCCATAACATGGACTTTTTTTTCGTTTAGTTATAAACTACAAAATATAAATCTTCTTTCATGTAGCTGCTTCCAAATAAAGTACATTTGACTAAAAACAATCCCTAGAAGTATAATGCAATCTTGTTAAAAATGTATGGTACAAAAAAAATGTATCACCGATTAAATTACTTAAATAGAATAGTGATACATAATCCTAAGTAATACTACTAGATTTGAAACCGTTTACTTCCAATAATTCAATCATAAAACACCGGAAGTATTTTACATATCCAAATTTGCTGACGATTATTAATTTTGCTACAATCCGATGTGATTCCATCTATCATTGTCATTTAAATCCAGTATTGTATTTTCTTTCAATGTCTTTATTATATTGTCTTAATAATTCTATAATATATCTTTTCTTTTGAAGCTTATTCAAATACATACAAAAATGCTTTTTCACTAAATGACAAGATTTCGGAGACTACTATATAACAATATGACATGTAAGAATGGAGGGGTTTCTTTCCAGCTTAAAATTTAATATCAATATTACGTTCACAAATTTTAATTCATAAAATTATGAAATTCTACAGACTTTATTTTGGCTAACAAATGAAACTGTTAATGTAAAATATAAAATCTAATTCCCTTTTTAATTGAAAATAGAAGTATTAATATTGATTATAAGGCAAATGAGATATGAGGATTATGTTTGTAAGATAGTAGAGTTAATTTTGATATAAATAAATCTTGTAGTTTAAAGTAATTTGGTCTCTGATTCTTTTTATTGTGTTTTATTTCGACTTGTTTTAGTATTTATATTTATGTGAAGTATTAATATTGATTATAAGGCAAATGAGAAATGAGAATTATGTTTGTAAGATGGTAGGGTTAATTTTGATGTAAATGAATGTTGTAGTTTGAAGTAATTTGGTCTCTGATTTTTCTTTACTACCTTCATGACACTGATGGAGGTAACTATTTGGTATAGAGATTGGGTAAAATATTAAATAATAATATCTAAATTACATTCAAACACAATTCAATGATTTTTTTGATATTTAAATATTAGTACTTCTAGTAATAGAAATTGGAGAATTTAGATTATATTTATCTTGTCATTTGATGCTTATGAGATTTTACTCAATTTCTTGATTTCTAAACAGAGATAAGTAGATTATTATTTTACTAACTATAACAGTTAAATTAATAGTGTGCGATATTTGTAAAAGTTATAAATGTTTGAATTTTAATTTAAGAAGGGTTTATTATTGAAATTGCCTAATTTGGAAGGTAATGGGATGGTAATTGGATTAGGAATATAAAAGTATACCAAAAAATTTATGAAAACCTCATAATCAGAGTTATGTGCAAAAGTCTAACGACTAAAGTTAATTGTAAACAAAGTTAGAGTATAAACAAAAAACTAAATAAGCAAAGTTATTTACAACAAAATCCCTTAATTTTATTTAGATTTATTCAGTCTATTAGAGGCAGCACGTATCTTTTGATATAGATGGATTTTGCGTATGAAAAGGACGAGAGAGAACATATATAAAATCTACAGGAAATTATTTTCAGAACTGTCCTAAATAGTATAAAATATATTTCTATGCATTAATTCATATCTTTCTATATTCTATGCACTCATTTTCCTACGTCATATATATATATATTTAAGTATGCATCACAATGAATTTTTAGAATTAAATAATATATTAATTTAGTTTTAAATCATTTTTCATACAGATTTTTTAAAAAAATATGAATCATAATTATCGAGAAAATAAAATTTTCTTACAGATATTATAAAATATTCGTAAATACAGTGCGTATTTCGTTGTGATGAAATAAAAGATGCAACGTATTTACGAGGGCCGTTTTTTTCAACCTCCGATGGGCCATAAAAAAGAGAAGAGTAGAGAACAAAATGAATTTATTACCAAAAGTTATGTTCAAACATGGTTCCTTTTCGACACTATCACCATGAAGATTCAAGCCTTTGTCATATCGGTGGACCAGGTTTCCGATCCCCTCTTCGAAGAGCATTGCCGCCAGTGATATGAGGTGCGCCTTAACGTTGCTTTGGATCTACTCATTTTTCTGGAAGCTTTGGCCTCCTAACAAGTTTTCCAATTCAGGGAAGAGATGAAAATCACTCGTCGCTAAGTCAGGGCTATACGCCGGGTAATTAGACACGTCCCATTTAAATTGCTTCAGCCGCTGCTGGATTACAACAGCACTGTGAGGGAAGGCATTGTCATGAATGAGAACAACTCCAGAGGTCAGCATGGATCTTAGCGGTGGTCGTAAAGTCTGACAATAAACAGCTGCATTGATCGTTTTCCACAAACCAGCCTTCTGTTTGAAGAAAGCGAATAACATTACGCTCTTGGAGGGAGCATCAATTCTACTAACCATGTTTACGTGCCAACAGCTAAGCTCAAACTGGCCAGCCGGCGTCGGTAGTAATTGAGGTTATGGTTAGAGACATGCGCAGTCGCCCACCGCCCATCCCCACCTCCTACCTCTGGTCTGCTTGTTTAGCGGCTTTATCGGAGGTTAGAAAAAAAAGCCCTCGTACAAAAAATAAAAAAGCCTGATGTGATGAACAAAATCGGAAGATTTATTCGTTAGACCAATATTAATTGCAGTTTGGTAAATAAATCAACGCTTTGTAAAAATATCGTCATTCTATTAAAACATGTAAATGGTTGGGAATCATATTAAAAATTGCCAACTCATAAAATCAGAAAGAATTTACCACCTGGTGAGGCTCAAAATAAATTTTTCTTTAAGCTATTAAAATGTAAAATTAATAAAACATCACTAAGTAACAGTGAATTGTTTCATTATTCATAAAAATTAAAACTAAAGTACCCAAGTTTAGACCAGTGTAGAGAAGTGGCACGCCATGCCTATCAATGATATGCATTTCAAAGATAGGAATCGAATGTTGCCAATAAAAGACAAACGAATTAAGAAGAAAACAAACATTTGCCAAAAATCATCTATTCCCATCTTAGAACAGTATGAGCGTTTAGAGTTCTTTAGTTCTTTCTGTCTTATATACAGTATGAGTTTATAGAACTCCTTCATCTCTCTTTACCTTATTATACAGTATGACGGTTTAGAACTCTAACTTTCTCTGCTTTATATACAGTATGAATTTTTAGAACTCTTTATCTTTCTCTACCTTATGTACTGTTTAGAACTCTAACTTTCTCTGCTTTATATACAGTATGAATTTGAATTTTTAGAACTCTTTATCTTTCTCTACCTTATATACAGCATGAAATTTTATAATTGTTTAGATTTCTCTACCTTATACACAGTATGAGTTTTTATAACTGTTTAGATTTCTCTACCTTATATAGTGTGAGTTTTTAGAACTCTTTAGCTTTCTCATATACAGTATGGGGTCTTAGAACTTTTTGCTCTCTTTACCTTTTAATAGAGTATGAGATATTAAAACTCTCGAACTTCTCCTACCTTAATACAGTATGAGTTTTAATTAATCTACAACTTTGAATTGAAATAATTTTTGAGTCGTTGCAGATTGTACCACAAACAGTTTTTTACCGAAAAGAACGTAGAAAAAGAATTTGATGGATAATGTTTTCAAAAGGGGAACCTAGAGAGGTAACACAACAGCTCAACTTAACCAAAAAATTTCTAAAATTCAAATACAATTGTTTCTTTTCCCTATACTGAAATATTTTTTTATTCGCTTTATTTATTGCTTGGATTTTTCATGTTTATTAAACTTTCCTCCAAGGTCATCTTATTAAAGATATATTTTAATTCAAACCACTCGGTATATATCACGAAATATTAATCCAAAATCTTGAATATAATGAAGCAAAATGTAAATAGTCAGCCGTATTGTTGAGATTTTAAAATTAATTATTGGATAATAAAACCTTCGTACTTATACGTGTGAAGTATCAAAAACATATAAAAAAATAACCATTGATGCATTCCAGTTGCTTAAATGGTTAGGTATAACACCATTATCGTTTATCATTGCTTCGTGATATCAGAAATAGTTAGCTTGATCCCTTTTATTACAACCCAATGATAATTAAATTGCTGAAAACACCTTTCCCATAACTCACTGCATCGTAAACACACCCATCAAGACAATAAAATCCACTAAAAGTGACAGTAAAGATGTGTTAAAGGAAAAACAGAGCTAATGGCGAACTTCCGCCGTGGCTCCCCCTATTTAAAGAAAAATCCATAAATCTCTATTTTTCTCATGCCCGATTTACGATAGGAAAAATAAAAAAAAGTCAAAAACTCCACTCGATAAACCTCTATCACCATATATCAATCTGAAATTCCAGAAGGTAGAAGAAGAAAGATAAGAAAAAAATCGTAATAATGGAAAAAAGAAAAGGGGGTTGGGGAAGGGAGGTTGGCAGAAAGTTCCACCCGGGCAGGCAGACGAGAATCGTAGCCCCCGAAACCGGAGGACCCTGATTTTTGTCCATTTCAGATAATTGAATCCCGTTCCTCAGGGAAAGGCAAGAGACTGAGAGCTATCTTTTGTCAATGGCTATCTTCCCATTATCCTTTCTTGCCTCTCTTATAACTTGAGGGTAAGGGGAAGCATTTGGCGACTTATTGCTCTTTTTGGCGGAATTTCATTAAATCTGATTTAAAAATAATCAACACGTTGACAGTGGTGTTTGTGGCCCGGATATAAAAAATATCAGGGTTTTTTTTTGTTTTTTTTACTTGTTTAAATCTGGAATTTCAGATTTCTGAAATGCAGACTCGTTGCTTTTCTGAAATTTTGTTCTAAAATATATGTATTATTCGGAGATTAATAATGTGTTTGATATTGCGCAAAATGTAGAATATCTTTAAACATTGGTAGAGTGGAGACTATATTATTTATTATCTTTAAACAAAAATACGTAGAAAATTTTTGGGGCAGAAAACTTCTATGGAAATCTAACTATTTAGCAACACCGAAAAAATTTATTGAATAGCTTGACAGATTACCGAAATCCTTTATATTCCATAAACCTCTATTCCCTGCTAAGCAGCTTCTTAGACCCAACATTCGTCAATATTCATACTTCAGGTTCTAATATAATCCTTGAAGGATTTAGTGAAAAATTCTCTACAGCGACATGTCTAGGTGATCATACCCAATTTATTGTTAGCAAAGATGGATATATTTTTTTTCTGCTAGCAGCTCCGTATCTCCAGCATTTTTCAATATTCATACATTGAGCTAGGTGACAGGAAAGTGTTTACCACACGGCTGTCTGTTAAATCATCTTTGCCGCTGTAGATGTAACCATCATATGAACATAAACTGAAAGCTGTGGAGATTGGTCACAAAGGGCCTCTGTTCTGTGACTTTCTGATTAATTTTTAAATTTAATGAAGATCGATTAACTTTAACTTGGGGTATGAACAGGAAAGCTCGACGACCCGTTTCCGAAAAGTTTAATCTATCTTGGATTTCACCGTATTCTGTTCATGCTTATGTGTGAATATTGTGTTACTTTTTAGGAATGTGTATTTTACTGCTGGTATGTAACTACATGTCACCTAGGAATTATTTGCGGATGATATGTGGACGGTGAAGCCTATAATTAGTTTTTCCCAGGTGTATAAAACGAATGGAGAAAAAAGAGGACAGAATTTAGTACGAAATTTAATGGATGGAGATGAAGAGAAGTTGAATTTCGCTCTTGACATTAAGGTTAAATTTCTCTCTCTGATCAATGATGCTATCAAGTTTCCATTCAATGTTCTTGATTAAGACAAATCGAATAAAACTTTTTCTGTGTATTTAGAGAAATATTATTATCTCTAAGTGTTATTGAATATTTTGATATGCACATTTTTATTAAAATAAATATTTGTCGCTCTTCTTATTGGAACTTTCTTTGAAGAGAGAATCGACATTACAAACGCTAACGGAAAAAGTTCGTAATATCTTGATATATCTTCGTCATGCTATTGCCAATCAATTTTAAATGAAAGGACAAATAAAAATGTAAAGAAGTGTGCATTCACCTGATCAAAAAAGTCTTTATCCAAACGAATTCATTCATTCCAACAGGCATTCATTTGGCGGCATTCTACCTCGCCTCGCGATTTTTTCCAGTAACCACCCCAAACACCGCTTTGGTATTGGTGGTGGGGGAGGAAAAAGAAGAAAGCGACGAAGAAAAAGTAAAAGCAAAAAAAGATACACCGCACCCTTCAAGTGTCATCTTTATACCCTGTTGTCATATGGCCCCGTCTTCTTCAAGAAGAAAAGATAAGCGAAATTTCGGCGAGATGAAACTTGAATTTCTGATTGGCTCGGACACGCAAAGTTGAACCGTATTTAATGAAGGATTTTTACTTAGATATATATTCCGCCATTCTCCTTTTCCTTTCAGAAAGAAAAACGCATGAATGTATTCCGTTTTCCATTCCCTTTGATATTTCTCGTACGCTTGGAAGGGCACCGTGATTGAAAAAAGTGGTTTTCTTCCTTTTATATCTTAACAATGATATATCTACAGTTGGGAATGCAGTCGTTGGAGCGTGCTTGGGGGGAAGAGGTCGGGCACACTCGTTCGACTTAAACTTTTGAAATGTCGCATTCAAGTGGGTAAGTTAGTGGGATTTGATAGGGAAAAGAGATTCAGATTTTATATTTATAGGCATGGGTGATGTCAGTAGTATTCTTTTGGATAAATTTAGGTTTTTATGAAACTTTTTACTTTCTCGAATACGAACTACGCGAAGTGAAATTATTGTGATCCACAAAAATTCGACATAGAGATTTCGACGAATCTTCACTGCTTTAGACCTCCGAGAATCTGATGAAATCATTTTTGTATTTATGTGTGTCTATGATGGTATAGGTAAGACTGAACACCCCGAACACAAAAAAGTAAAAGAGTAAAAGATTTAATTGTGTAGCATTGTAAATATTTTGTATTATTTTATTCTTTTATATTTTTACTCTCTTTTTTCATCACTTTTTATAATGTTTTGCAATCATGAATGAAAATTTTTCTCTTCTTACAATTTTTCCATTGTCTGTACTTTATGTTTGCGCGTAGTTATTTCATGTGCAACTGTGTATTTTTGTGCATATTCATAGTTCTTGTTAACCAATATTCTTCTGTAAAACTAAACAACATAGAAATGCAACGCGCAAAAGCAATGCAGCCCAATGGACGCGTTCCTGTCAAACTTTGAAAACTTCTAGCGTTAAGTAATTAGGTAACAGAGAGTGGAGTTTGGTAAGGGCATAGAGAGGTCACCCTTGGTTGGTATGATTTGTCTTTGAATTCAGATCCGAGGCACTGTTTAAATAATCTTAAAGGTTATAGTTGCAGGGCCATGTAGTGGTGCCATGTCTGCCTGTCGGTGAACACAATAACTCATTAATGGGACGAGCTGGAAGAGTGACTTCCACTTGCAATCTGTCTGTCCATCCATGTTTCCCATGCCCTTCCAACTGTTTCAGCAACTGTAGTAGTTGCAGTCACAGGGGTATGGGGCGGCGTCCTATTCATCCGTGCACATGTGGATATAATTCCTCCAAAACTCAGCGAGCTAGATGAATGAAATTCTACAGATAGCTGTATCACCAGAATTGTAGATTCGCGTCAAATTTTGAACCCAATCCGTTAACGGGCTGACTGTCTGTCTCTTTATTCGTGTGTATGAAAACGTAATAACTCAATAATATCACTATCTTGATGAATGAATATTAGTAAATGTTCTTTACACCAACATTTTAGATCTATTTGTAATTTCCGAATGAATTTTTCAACGGTTTGACTGTCTTTTCAGTCGTGTGTATGTAAACAAGACGTCTAAAAACACATAAGGAGCAAGATTGAAATTTGGCATGTGTTCTTGAAACCAAAATCGTATATCTAGATTTATTCAATCACCCACGCTGACTCACTCACTCATAAGGGCATAGAGCGCTTTAGTGGTCGACGGGGGAGAGTTAAAAAATTGTTTAATATCGCTTACATACATTGCATTTATACGAAAATAATCCTGTGGGTGTACGGTGAAGGCAGTCCAACAAGGAAGATAATGGAGAATGACGCTTTATTCCGGAAAACACGAAGCACAAGAAACAAGAAAAACAGCACTTGAACAAATTAGCAACAGAAACAGGCAGCAAATCACTAATAATAACAGTAACAATACTTTCAATAGCGATCAGCTTACCAGCTCGCACTGCAGACAAACTGAAAAGAGATTCTTCTCTCGTTTGGGTTCCTACAATATTTTTAGTCTTCCGACAGGGCGTGACGTCACATAGGAGCATCTAGAAAAATCTTTATATATCCGTTCCTAATAGAGATAGGACGATAATTCTTGTATTTTCAGATCTTTCATTTTGCCGACGATCGCCGAGGTTGGGGTCATTGGCTTCCATCCAGTGCGGATCTTGTTAAGCACTCTTTCTTTCCATAAGACTAATATAGCAAGGAAGCGGTATTTACAGATTCGTGACAGTATATACATTCATAAAAATACCAAATACATTAACCACTAAACAGTTTTCCCCGAACACCGTCCGGACACTGCGAAAGGGGACTTCCTTGATTAGCCCGAAAGCAGCTCGGGCAGGTCATTTTTCTAAGCCCAATCCACTGATTTCCCTGGCTTTTTCACTTTTTTTACTTTGCAATGTTTCTAGAAAATGGCTCTAGCAGTCTAATTAATGTTGAATACCAATCAAGCGTAAACCAGTTTTTAGGTCAGGTTAGTATAATTAAGCTAGTTTATAGGTCCTTTTCCCCTGCAATTAAAAATTATCAAAAATTGATAAAATCAATATTTATAAATGTTTTGACTGCTGATTTCAAAATATCAATTTGAATCAAAAATTGCTTGAAAATGTGCTTATTTTTGGATCCAATATGGTAGAAAAAAGAAGCTGTTAATGGTTAATAATGTAAATACGGTAATCAAAAACAATTATATATACAATACATTACACAGACATGGACATTACATACATTAGACATACCATGTTGTGACAAATACAGACCAATTCGTAGGGGAACCACATAAACTAAAAAGGCAATCACTTCACAACTACTAAGACAGTAATAAACGAAACGATAGTTTAAGGAAAACTCAAAGAATATATAAACAAATTTTCAAAAATTTCGTGAAAAGCAATCGTAGATATATATCCAATTTTGGACGCAATTAATGGCGAGAGGTCTATAATGCACACTCCGTTCTCTTCACTTTACTACGAAGCTAAACACAAAACGCGCAGTATTGTGTAAGTATTCGAGAAAGTTCAAGGGCTAAACTCACGCTGGATTTAAATGTGTTAAAAAATTTCTATCTTATCGAACTGATGAGCAGGAAAAAAATGCAAAGATTTGAAACTAAGAATGGAGTCTATTCACCTTTTTTTGATACACATTATATGCATCGTTCCAATTTAATGCTCGAATACATTCCTAATCTTACAGGAGGAAAATTGGAAGACAAATCCATTAAGATGTAAATAGGACAGTACAAACTTATAATACTTTATATACTTACTTATAATACTTTATATGCTTACTTATAATACTTTATACTTTACTATGAAATGTTTCGAAGATAAATGTAACTTTATTTTAGAAATTTATGCAGCAATTCCCTGCTATCTTCAGAGAAGATTATTAATGACAATGTATTGTCACCATTTTCGTGTGTGGGTATAAAATATATATTCTGCAAGTAACAATACATTTAGTTTCATTCCAAATAAACTATCGAAATTACACGTCTTCTGCATAGACACAGATTTAATAGAACAATGATATGCAAATAAATAAATAGAAGATATTTCCAAATTGCGTGTTCAAATATCCTTGTAAATGTCAGATCAATTTATGTATTGTGAGAATTTCCTTTGTTTAATTATTTTAAAAGAATCGTATAGCAAAGATATTTATTCAGAAGCATAGATTCCCGTTACAAATGCTAAAGGTCAAAATTGTGGGAAGATTGACCTTTCAAATGTATAAAGTGGCGAATAAACATTTCCCTTATCTAAGTTTCTTTAGTTTAAAGAGGGATTAATTAGTTTAGTTATGTTAGGGTCTTATTATGAAGCTGCATGAAGCCTTTGGTGGAGGGTAAGAGAGATAGAGTGAAATTGTAATCTTGAACCGTGATGAAACACTACTTTTAATCCTATATACCTCTCTCCAAGTCAT
>BGPR01000533.1:262098-273012 GCA_013235015.1 Araneus ventricosus
AACACTACTTTTAATCCTATATACCTCTCTCCAAGTCATGGAGGCCGCGGTGGCTTAGTGGTAAGGTCTCAGCTTAGGTGCTGGAGTGTTCCTGTCTGGAAACCTTATTCCACTGAATATCCACCGTGTAAAAGACCTGTTGCACCTATTGCACTTAGGAGGACAAACGTCCTCCCGCTGGTGTGATGCAGAAGTGTAGAGAGGGGGTGCGGTTCTGGTGTCGCCCTCGTCGTATGACAGCGGCTCAAAATTACGAGGTCCATCCCAAAATAGTCCTCGTGTTGCTCCAGAAACGTGACGTTAATATAACTAAACTCTCCGAGCCACCGGTTGGACATTTGATCAAAATGGATTTAACGTTCACCAGGTCCATGCGTACTGTGGTTCTTTCTCGGAAAGGGTCTCGAACCCATGATCTTGCCACCAGAAAATCGTGGCCATAATTTAACGCCGAAATTAACAGCTTATTTTTTACTTTGTAGTACACGAAATATATAAAGAGAAGGGATTACAAATTACAAAGAAGGGAAAATTTCGACCTCGAGACTTTGAATAATTTCCACGATTTAGACCTTCCTGACTTCCAAAAAAGACATTTTGGGGAATTGTGTCTGTTTATCTGTATTCGAACACGATAGCTCAAAAATGCTACAGTCTATATGTATAAAATTGCGCATATGGTTTATTACTAGAATTGTAGATCTGTATCAAATTTGAACAAAACCTCACAACGTGTGGACTGTCCGTGTGTGTGTAAACACGGTAGCTATAAAACACAAAAGGCTAGATAAAGGAAATGTTGTGTGCCGCCTTTACATAAAAATTGTCGATTTGCGTCAAATTTTGGACCCATTCGGCCAAACGGAAGACGCATACTCGATTCTCTTGACTATACTACGAAGCTGAACACAAAACACACCATACGGTCGAAATGTAGTGGAAGTCGAGAAGAGAATACTTCCATTGCTTAACCTGTTCCTTGAAGGACAAACAGATTCTGTACCGAAACATATTTTTTCCTCTGCTTTTCTTCTTTATGTGACTGTTTTACCAATAATTACAAGATTTCCATCCTCCGCACAAGTAATCGGTGGGAAGTGAATCACCATGGAAATCGTTTTTCTATTCTCTCTTACAGTATCACCAAGTGTGGTGGGACTAAACTTATTTCTAATAAGGGAAGACAAGAATAGATAAATTCACAGGCGGACTAAATATAGACAAATCTTATTTTCTAAAGATTTGTTAAGTACGAAAAAATATTCCAGTTGCTCCACCAAAATTCCGGTTATAGACGTGTGAGAGGTTTTGACCTGTATTCTAAAGATTATCCCTTTAACACTGTAGTTTTCTGTAATATCTAATTAGATAACCCAACTATGTTTCGGGGATACGTTGAGATGTTACTTCAACATGTCCATAGAACACTTAGAATAATGGTCATTTTTATTTCGAGTTATGGCGTCCATGAATGATTAATTTTAGCTGATAAGTTTAAAATTGACATAATTTGATGCACGAATAGAGCTCTGGTAAAACTGTTTTAGGGGTTAGGATTTGATTAATTTAAATATCATAACCTATATAATCTTTCGGATGATCTGGAAAATATCATAACATTCAACCATTTATGAATTAGACTTAAAGGTGAAAACATCCAAAGAGACCATCTTTTAACCTTCCATGAATAATTTCTACAAATAGCCACGAATTGTCACTATTCTCAAAATACTCTCGGATGCTTTGAAGCATCTTATAACGCCTCAATCCTCCATGGAGTGGACCTGAAGACCTCCAAACAGGAAAACCTTTCTTCACCTTCCATGAATAATCTCTCCCAAAGACTTCTCCAGATTACTTTTGCCTCGCAAAAGCAAACTGCCGACTTCCTTTAGCGACAAATCGCCAGAGCCGCCTTAATCTTTCCTCCAGTTGAACAACCTGAAGCTGAAGCAGCAGCGTTTAACCTGGCTCAGTAAATTTTCATCATCATCCTTCATCATTAACGCATTCGGCAAAAGCGGGGGAGCCCCATCCATTCATGGCGGCGCCCCTAATCCAAACAGCCCTCTTGGTTTTGTGGCCGGAAATTAAACGTCTCGCTTGTCTCGCAGTTATTAAAATTTGTCTTCGCTGCTGCTTTTAGTTTATGCTGTCAGTGATTAGAGAGTGTGAACTGTCAGCGAAATTTCGGAGGGATGTCTTCAATTACTCCCCAGAACTAAAAGCGATGGATTCGTTTGCAATTGGAGATGGTCTCCCGGATTAGTTGCTTCGGTTTTGAAGTGCAGTAATTATTTAATTTAATTGGAATCGGTTTCGCTTTCGTGTTTGAAGGGGAACTGCTGTGTGATGCGGTTTGAAATTAAGGATCGGCGATGAAATATTTTGATCCTTTTTAGTTAGAGTATCTTGAGGTATTTGTTTGAGTTAAGTATGATTGAGCACTCCGTTTCGATTGCGCTTAAGAAGGAAGACTCAAGTGGTGGTGTATAATTATCAGAATGATAGTTACAGATGATTAATGGTTAGAATTCGCTAGATTTGCATCGTAACTACTTTGCTTTAGAGATTTACTTAATATTTGTATATATGATCTGCATGCCAGAATAAAGATAATTTATTCATTGTTATTAGTTGCTCTTGGCCAAGTTCATGATTAGCCTTTACTTTGCGGATGAAACGTACGCTGTACCAATAGATTGTTTACCTTTGTATAACGGTTGTGACATACATTTACCAGTAGATTTTTTTTACCTTTATTTATGGGCTGGTATAATAGATTCTCTTACTTTATGTAAGGGCTGGTATGTGCATTATATCGACTGGTTTTTACTTTTGTGTAAGAAATAAGCCGCAAGTTTATTACATCTGCTGTACCCAAAAAGACAATGGGATTTCCTTCTTCTGATGACGTTAATCTGTAAAGTCTCATCAATAAGTAATCATTATCATTCCCCTTCCCGAATATACCGAAACATACATGGTGGATTGATTGATTGTTAATGTGGGAAGAGAAGAACATATAATAACCACAGAGCACTTAAATTGTCCATTGATCTCATATTCTGATGATTTGAAGGCGGGGAATATATTACTGTTTCTCCGCTAGAATTCTCATCTTAAGTGGAGATCTTAGATTTTACTAAAGATACTTAGATTTTAGTAAAGGCTAATACTTCTACTTTTCTTTCATTACAGGCGCTAGGAATAAAATTTTGACGTCGACTTGCGTCTGTCCATAGTCGTCTAATGGTGTATTGGGAAAGGAAAAAATTATGACGCTTTTCGCGCTAAAGTTAAACGCTTATAGCTCCGCAACCAAATAACATGGAGAGTTGGTTTTAGTTTCATTTAACAGAGAAAGGTGGGCATTGAAGATTGCACAAAGAATATTAGAATTTGCAATTACGGTTTAGTCACAGTCGAGCTCCAAAGTTGGTAAAAACCACGAAAAATTTTGATGACGTCACAGCGACCGATGCGCGCGCACGCAGACTAAGGCAATTCATTCATCGATCGCACGTACTATTACTCATAAATTGTTGAATTACGTCGAATTTTGTGGTAAAGTTAAACTCTTATAGCTCCGCAACCAAATAACACAGAGAGTTGGTGTTAGTTTCTTTTAACAGAGAAAGGTAGACATTGAAGATTGCAAAAATAATTTTAGAATTTGTAATTGCGGTTAAGTCACAGTCGAGTTGCAAAGTTGGTGAAAGCCACGAAGAATTTTACATAGATAGAGTCACATAGTCACACTAGACTAATAGTCACTATAGACTATAGAGTTAATAGTCACATACAGCTACTTTAGTCACAGTTGAGTAAGGTAAGTAAGTCTACGCCCTTCAATCCCAGCGGCCGTTTCGCAGAGATAGCCTCCCGTCGACTTTCCCCCCTCTTTTTTACGAGATGGCACAGTTACTTTTAAAAAATAAAATGAAAACTATACAATATTTTCAAAAATTTAACTTTCCACGTGGGATTGATTTTTTTAAACTGACTTAATTTTTTAAAATTTTGTGAGTCCCATCTCCAACGCTTTACAACCAACGCTTTTTATTTAGTAAAAATTGTCTATTTAAGTTATATTTCTGTTTCGTTTTGATGCTACGCGACACCTATTTCCTAACAATTTTCTTAGTGATGTGAAATGCCTCACGGAAGTTCAACCAGCATCCCCTTCTAAAAGATACAGACCACACAAGCGAGAGGATGTTTAGCTTCAACTTCTTTAACGTGCATTAAGCTTGCGTACGTGGTTTACGCTGCCATTTTTTTCTCAAAATAGAACATCCACTAATTTTTAGTTAATAGTATGTGAATTAAAGAAAACTCATATTTCTCCAACTTTTATTTATTAATGAAAAGAACATGAGTATACATGTGAAAATAGATAATATATGTAATCTTGAACTTTTCTGAAGGGTAAAATTTTTGCTTCAATATATTTAGTGTCGATTTTAAAAAAAGGATCAAATTATTTGCAGAATTTCTTAAACATTTTTTGGCGATTAAGGTTATTTTAAAAATTGCGGCTTGCGACTGTGTTTTTTCGTTCGTCCACAACTAATACATAAGAGAAAAGTTCCGGGCAGACGTAATATGTTAAATGCTTATGCGGAAGTTTGCATGATTCGAATGATGGGCCCGTGAAAGTACTTTAACAATTCCATCCGAAGACTTTGAATTGAAAAATCACGAGTGTGTCATTATTTCACGTTTTTCGGTGTCATGTAGTTAGAAAATACTGCGAGCTAGCAGGCTTCTGACCGACTTGAATGTGTGTGACACGTAATACTAGACATTGCTAGATTGCTGTATTACTAGAAATTGCTTATTTTTTAAAAATGTTCGCGTCTTTTTTTGAAATTCTCATCGTGGATTGCTACCTTTCTTAACCCTTTAAAGTTCAAAAAATGTTCCATTTTGAAAATTATTAAATTTATTTCAAAAATGAGTATTAGACGTGTAGCTGATCATAAATATCTAAAGACAAAAAATCGCATTTTTTATTTTCTAGAAATTTGTGGTTTCACTGTGAAACCAGTGAAAGGTAAAGGGCTGTTTTTCCTCCAAATAAGTTATCAACTAAATGCAATTTAAATTATGTATTTAATTTATTAGTATACGTGAGTAATCAGGATGTTCAACCTTCATAAATTTCAATATTATTTTCGAAAATTCAATTTTAAAAAATATCAATTTGTGCAAGAGTTTTTGTTTCTCTTAGAGATCAAAAGCAATTTGGCTCTTGCAATGCCAGTATCTTTGTGAATACCGACAATATGGAACTGGAATTTTTATACAAGTTATCCTATATTTCTAGCTCTTAAGATATGAAAGAAAAATAACGCTACGTTTCACCCATGAGCAGTAAAAAATGCTCAATGTTTGGTTTCACAGCGAAACCAATGAACGCGAAAGGTTTAAAACGGAACATTTTTTGTCCCGAAGGCATATTTACAAACCCTACCCTGATAGAACTGAGGTAGGAAATCGGACAATATAATTGGCTCGCTTTGTCCAGAGCCGATGACGTCGTTCTTTGCTCTGGTACGAAAATTATAACAAAACAAGCCATTGAATGCGGACTTTAAATTAATTTAGGTTTCCGTTGCTTGGACTTCGCGAATTTTGATCTACGATAAGCACCTGCGTCGCAATTTTATTTAGTCGACTCTTGTTTTGTTATGATGGCCGTACGCTACGTGAAGTGCTAAAAATGACGTCACTGCCCCTCGTAGCCAATGATATCGGCTGATTTCCTGCCTCAGTTCTATTAGGGTAGGGTTTGTAAATATGCGTCCCGAAGCAGCACTTGGAGACAACAGGACAGCCTACCTAGAAACAGAATGGTCCTGTTCAAAATGGGTCTTATGGTCATATTATACATGGTGGATATTCGGTGGATAGGGTTTCGAATCAAAGATCCCCTGTTTCCGTAGCTGAGATTAAACCATTAGGTCACAGCGGCCTTTTCGGAAAAATTATACACCCCCCCAAACCAATTATTTCTCTTTAATAGTATGATGAAACAACTTCTTGAAAATAAGCAACATCATATTACGAAGATTATTCTGAAATAATCTGAAGTATATCATTGATGAAAAGATAATGTTTATCAAATATTTTTTGATTTATTTAGAAATACAGCATTGCTAATACATTTAGCAGCATAAAATAATCACACTATTACTCCTTTACTGCTAGGTAAATCCAATTTGCTTCACAATATTTTTTTCCATTTTTTCAATTTATTTTCAATAATTTAATTTCTGTTTAATAGCATTGTTACTTTACTAAATATATGGCATTTAGAAAATTTAATTAAAAATTAAAATATATTTTAATTAATTAATTAAGATTTAGAATTAAGTTAAATATTAAAGCAATAACATTTTTCTGTATAACTTTTTCTGATCTATATAGCTTTACTTATCTTTTACAGAAAAATTAACAATTACGCAGTACAGGATTAAGCTTGAAAAGAGCAATTGAATTGATTAAAAGACACTCAAAATCTCTGTCGCCTCATTTCCTTCGATTAAAAAGACTTGACAACAACGAAGCCATTCCCAATTCCCCGCTCTAAATCAGTTAGTGCTCAATTCAGGCAACATTTATACGGCATTTAACATAATTACCGACCAATTTAACTGTAAACGAAAATCACCGTCACGGAAGAGCAATTAAGGCATCCGAAGTGCAAGAAATCACTCTTTCCCGAAGTAAATAAGGATACAAATCACCTTCAATAAAGTGAATAGGCGCGCGTCTCAAGGATAATGGAGTGATTAGCGGAAAGGCAGGCCCAGGGCTCTTACGGGCAAAAAGAACCATTAATCCCTTTAGCACCTTAACCCGAATGGTCATCTCCTCGGGAGACGTGGACATTAAGGCTTATTACGGGAGCTGGTCATTAAATGGGATTGATTCTACATGTCCGGCTAGTGGGGTCGCCAGTTTTTAAGGGGAATGGTCCACTGCTAGGGTGTTAAGAAGGATATTAATAAGTGGAAACCTCTCTGGGATTGCAAGGATTAGGTATTGAATAAAAAAGAAGAGTTTAAGCTTTTCATCAATATTTTTTGGTGAATAAGTTGGGGATTTGTATCCTCAAGACGGATTTAATGATTGTTGATTTGAAATTTTTGATTCATTTACAATAAAGCTAGGGATTTGTATCCTCAAGACGGATTTAATGAATGTTAAATTGAAATTTTTGATTCATTTACATTAAAGTAGGGATTTGTATCCTCAAGACGGATTTAATGATTGTTGAATTGAAATTTTTTATTCCTTTACAATAAATTTAGGGATTTATGTCCTCAAGACGGATTTAATGGATGGTGAATCAAAATTTTTGATTAATTTAATATAAATTATGCATGGAATTATAATAATATGGTTTAGCATTGTAACTGCTTTCATAACTAATCAAAATTTCTTATGTTTCAAAGAGATGTCTGAGATAATTTTGTTTCGTATAATTAATTACTTTATAAGCTTAGAAAGTATTATAACTTTTAATGAATTCCAACAATTCTTTCAAAACGTATTTAATATGGCTCATTTGTAAGAAATGTGACATTAAGAAGATTATGTGACTGTCGATCCTAGCACTAACTTACGGTGTAGTTATAGCTCATTGGTGAGATAGACAGTCGGTTGAACTTTATGGGATCCCGTAGACCTTAAACTGCGCTCATTACTATCCGAATGTCATTTGGGATAATTCATTTAATAAGCACACTGGTGTTTTTCCATATTCAAAATTTCAAAGGCATATGTGTCAGGATACGCATGCACATAAAAAAAAATTACATAATAAAGAATCAAGGAAAAAATTCAAACCTATCTTAAAATAAATACACAATGCATAAATGCAATTTATCCAGGAATTCGAATTGACTGAATTTAAATATTTCGAAAACTTTTCTGAGGAACTATAATAGTTTCTCAATATTTAATGTAAACTCAGTCTATTACCATCATTGCAAATATAAAGAAAATAATGGTTTTAAATGTGCTTAACTTTAAAACGAGTTTAAGCTCGGACAATTCTGGGTACATTTAGAAGAAAGCGTGATCTCGTTATTTTAAAGCTTCTTTCGTTTACTACGTACCGAATTAATAATAAAAAGGGAGTGGATATATACATAACGTTTTCGAATTATTTTTATTCCCATCTGTAAAAAAATGTAAAAACTTCAAAAACATAACACTAAAATGAATCATAGTGAAAACAAACAGTATATCGCATATGTTTTAAAAAACGTCTTTGAAAATTATTGGTTGAATTGAGTTTGTTCATATTGTTTTTAATAATGATTCATTCTGGTCATTTTTTAATTTCTCAGAAACGGTTCCTTCTCATTTTTGGAAAATAACTGAAAGCTCTCACCGAATACGTTCTATTTTCTTCTCAGCAATATTTTCCTTTTATATTCTGACTTTAAATTTTTTTTGAACAAATTAAACCATTTCATTTTACTTTATATTCTGTTCTTTCCATTCAGTATGTTATCAATATAATTTGCCCGATTTGTTTGACATGCATGATTGACAACTATTGGCTAACTATGCATGAATAACTATTATTATAACAATAGAAGGCTTTAACCCTCTGACTACTAAGAGTTCTCAAAATCTGAGTACAGTTGTATACGGAGGCTTGCTTACTAATTGATCTGTGGAATGGATTCGTCCGCTCTGTCCCCCCTTTTCTCCTCACTACGGGTGGCGGGAGATATGAATGGCAGGCCTTTCATCTCTCATTCCTCCCTAAGTGTCCCTTCAAAGACCACTCGTCCAACTGCCTTCTCCCCCCTTTCGGAACAGCAACCGGCCGAAATCCGCTCCACTAGTATAGAAGTTGCATGGCCGGTTACGGCCGGCTTAGGAATCAGAGTGTTAAAATACAAAGTTAAAGAAATAAAATTCCTCGTTCTAACCTATTCTTTAATTTACATGTTGCAAAGTCCAGTGTAAACAGTGGCGTAGCTGTAGCTTTTGCCGCCAGGGGCGAACTTACAACATGTCGCCCTTTCTTTACAAGTTACATGAGCACATGAACCTAAAAGACAACCAAGGAAAAAACAATTTTTAATAACATAATTTGTCGCTTGACGCCCTCGATTTCTGCAGATAAGTTGCGAAATCGCCCGTGAGCCACCAATCTTTTCCTCACTTATCAGCAATTTTCTGACAAAAGGCGTAAAATACGATTTAAATGCGTTATTTTTTATGTATACACTGATTGATCTTGGGCCACTGCTCTTCTTCGTTATAAAATTGTTTTCCTGCATCTCTGAATTTGCTGCCTCTTTCGAAGTGCCGACCGGTGCTGACCGCCCCCTCCGCATTCTTTTAGCTATGCCACTGAGTGGAAACAGTGCAATTTGTGTGACAACCCCTACGAAAGATTCAATATTTCATACACCGCTGTCCATCGCCAAGTCGACGTCCCAGGAAAAGAGATAGACCTAATTCAGAGCTCAGTGAGGCCTAATTGCTAGGCTTTGACGGAGAGGCACTAATTCCTCCGCCCGAGAAAGATTGCCAAGGATTTGGAGGCCAGACGCGAGGGAATTTGATTCGTGAGCCTAAATAGGTTCCCCATTTTTTACCCTCATGCAACAAGCAATTATTGCTGGATGTGTGTATTTGAGAGATAATTTGGTCTATTGAGATAACCGGGAAAAGTTATTGGGAGATATTAAATGTGCTTCGTGCTCGGTTTATTTTGGGATGTTGGTCGGTTTCTAATCATATTATGTCGCAAGAAATACAACTGTGTATATTTGAGAGCTAATTTGGTCTATTGAGATAAACAGGAAAAGTTATTTGGAGATATTAAATGTGCCTCATGTTTGCTTCGTGCTCGGTTTATTTCGGAATGTTGGACGGTCTCTAATCGTCTTATGTCATAAAGAAATACAATTGCCGAGACGGATGTAAGTCTCTGATGTATTATGTATGTTTTTTCTGCGAGAATGTTGAAAATACCTAAGCCTGAGTATTATACATTTTGATTTATATTTCTTGCATTTTTTTACCCTTTTTCTTACGATGTGTTTTTAGGAAGTCTGGATCATTAGTGAGATATTATTTGGAAATAAAGAGCTGTTCTACTTTCAAATGTATTTCGAAGATTCAAGCCACCTGGGAATTCCCTTTAAATATATATGACAAAATCATTAGAATTTCGTTTCTCTAAACTATTTGAGCACAAATACATTTATAAATTCTTTATATTTGTTTTGAATTCTACATGTCTTACGAATGAAAACTATTAGAGATAATACTCATGAGAATTAAAATCGAATCGTAAACCAGATTGTTGACAATCCCATTGAAAGAAATGTAGTTTAAACTTACTTGTTTTATAGCTAAGAATGCATTATAAATTAAATAAAATTGTGTTCTATTTTCAGTAAAGGAACTGGTGATAGCAAATTGTGTAAATGTAAAGATCTTTTAAAAAAAATACAAGCTATTTTGATGTAAAATTTTAAATAATTCAATTGAAGTATTCACCCTTCGTGTATTTTCAAAGTATAGCGCGTTTTATGATTGGCTACGTCATAGGGTGAGAAGAACACAATGTGTATTTTGGACCTCCAATCATATTTTTTTGTATCAAATCAAAATTTGATTCAAATCTAGAACTTTTATTACTAAAAAAAGTACGTAATTTTATTTTTCTTTTGCCTATTGCGTTTTTTAATTATCGCCTTCACATACACAGGAATAGATCGGCCGATAGAGAGTCAATCAGTAGACCAAGAGTGTCAAATTCAAACGCTAACACGGGCCAGATCAACAAAGTTTAAATTTATGTGGGTTTCAAATAAAGAAATAAATTTCAATTTTTATAGAAACTTATGTTGACTGAGAAAACAAGGA
>BGPR01000533.1:276749-303466 GCA_013235015.1 Araneus ventricosus
TGAGCATTTTGAAATACAACTGTTTTCATTAAGCATTACAGGAAAAAAATGAAATGCTGAATTGTTCCAAAAATTAATTATTGAATTTCCAGCCATGTATTGTACAACACGTAACATTATTTCAGTTTTACATGATAAACAGTTTACTCTAAGGTGCAATTTAATATAACGGACTAATCTAGAAATGGGAGTTGGTTCTGCATTTTGTTATTGCATTTAATGTCTCATCTTGAAACTGCACGAGCGCCATTTTCGGACAGCAATTTTGCAGCGTGGTCAGATGACGAGAATGACACCAGAACCGGCATTTCCTTTTCCAAATTCACACGCCAACGTGAAAACATTACGAAAGAAAAATTTAATATACCGCATACGCCGCAGATCGAAAACCAAGACTATCTCAAATCCAATATGGCACGTTTGTAACTTGAATGCTAGAAATGCTGGACGAAATGGGATAGGAACCATCATCAGTACTAAGAATTGGAATCAAATTGGAAATGATGTTGGGGCAATCTTGAATCAAAGAAATATAAGTAAATACTAACAGTAAATATATCTGAGGATGAAGATTGCTTATAAAGACACTAGATATATTTTTAGGCTTAACTAATAACATACTTGTTAACACATAAATAATTCATCTTCAGACAAAATTCTCTAAAATAAATCCATATCTCCTTGATGAGAATTTCAGTAATTCACACTGAAAGCCTTCACATGGCAATTTAATCTTACTTCCACGATGAACAGGTGGGACATACAACGTGTTATAAAGTGTTCTCTCGTCACTTAAGACTTCCACATATTTCTGAAGCAGAAGTGAAAACCCCATCAGGGAATCGGTTAAATGCTAATTTACTTGTACGCTTCATGATCATCAAAGTTAGAAGTTCTTTAGATAAACATATTTCTGCGAATCCCTCCCGCCTATCAAGGGATGGTATTTCCCAGAATTCTTGCATTAATATAAAAATGAACAGCAGAAACGGCGTCAATATTCTTACATCAATTTTATTAAAAATCTCTATGTGAAATTCATTAAAAATGAGTACCATATCTACATTCCAAAAGTAAATCATACTGCAAGGTTGGAACTTGAAATGAAATTTTATCCACTTTTCATCAAACTGAATTTATGTTCAAGAAATTTGCTTTATACTTTTATGTCATGATTGCTAGTGTCTTTGTGGCACTAAATACATAATAACAAATAAAGGATTTATAAAAGGAATACCAGTATGAATATCTTTGGATTAAGTACAGAAATGTTTTTCATTATTTAAAACACTGTTCAAAATATGTAAATCAAGTAATATTATTCAAAAATGTTATTGTTAAATCTGAGTTAAGCCCCGAGATTTTTCAAAAAGTCAGTAATAAATCTTTAAAATCTCATGATTTATCTCAAAGCTCCATCATATTTAAAGGAAAATATATTCATAGTGATATATAAAACGATCTTATATAAAAATGATTTTAGCCTTTTCCTTACAGCAGTGGTTCCCAACCTATGGGCCGCGGCCCACTTGTGGGCCTCATATAGCCTATTAGTGGGCCGCGGTACTCTAATCAAGTCAGGGGAGCTTCAAGAGTATCACTCATTTTTTGCTTTATAAACAATATATTTTAAATCCTATATGTACATAATATAAAAGAAAACAAATATAAACTTTAAAAATTTCATGCCTCCTTTTCAGTCTAGAAATGTCTTTGTGGTTGGTGCTTTTTGGGGAGATAACGGCTTATTTTAACGTTTATTCATTAGCTATTAGCAGAAAAAAAAGTACTATGAATATCAGTGGGAAGCCTCCCTTCTGATCAGCGGTTTACCATAATATTCTTTCCATTATTTAATCATTTCCAATTTTCTCGTTTCATCTTGTTTTTGCCATTGTTTTTTCTTACACGCACGCATACAGATATGTGCTTGTGTGTTTTGTTTGTATATTATACTTAGTGGACCTCAAAATATTTTTTATACAATAGGTGGTCCGCAAAACCAAAGAGGTTGGGAACCGCTGCCTTATAGGAATAACTAGAAAATCACCCATCGTGGTATGACGGGTGCAAATTGTCTCTACATTCGAGAGATTTCCTATCAAATTTGACGTGTTTAAATATATATATATATATATATGCGAGAGAAATGCTTAACATTGATTGAAAACAAATAAAATAAACATATGTTTTATGACAGGATATATATATTTTTTTATTTACATATTTCTTTATTCAAAAAACCTCTTGGTAAACAACATTCCGTGTGAAGTATTTTTCGCTATTTAACAATTTTATTATAATTCAATAACCATGAAATTCTCAGCTTGTCAAAAGTTAAAATTTCAAAGGAATTCTTTTTCGAAATCCTAATCAAAACAAAGCACTTCACTGCTTTTCAAACGTTGCCAAAAAATATTATCAAATTATATCATCACGATTGCAATAAGTAATCAGATGCATCGTGGCATCCAAACTATGAGACGAACATGATATACCACTGACGTATTTTACTACTTTCTATTAAAAAACGGAAATTAGTTTAAAATATATGACTAATATAATTTGAAACCTCTCGGAACCTATTGATCATAACGAGATTAATTTTATATCAATCCATAGAATATTTTATTTCACTATTTTAGAGCTATTAGATTTCAAATTAGAACGACAATTACTCTTTTAAATTTAAAATTACTGAAATTTAGGTTCTCTAACAATGAAATAATGCTGTTTAACATCTCGCAGTGCTATGACGCAAGTTTTATTGTTGGTGACGTCAGAGCGTTACCGAGAGACAGACCAGGGCTATTATATTAGTAATATGGGCAACTTTCTTCTAGTGGTTAGATTTCGCGTTCGAGTCGGAGGGTTGATTCCAAATTCGAAACAGATTCTATCGGAGAGCTACCGTGTATGTGAGCCTAATGCTCGTTAAATATGACATTGAGGGTTAAACGTCCTCCCACTAGTGTGGTGTGGGAGCTTTGAGAGGGAAGTGGCAACACATGTTTCGTCTTCGCCATCTGGTCATAGTTCTTAATTCCAGTGTCCATCCCCAAATAGCCTTATGCTGTTTCGAAATGGGACTTTATTATAACTAAACTAAACTATGGGAGACATAGATACTGTAAGAAAGGGTTTTTTCTTAGTATACAGACCAGTATAGATACTATAACAGTAAACCAATGTAATTTCACTCTACTCCACTTAGAAGTAATGCCTATGTTCTCTAGTCACTCGTAGATATTTTTATTCCTCTGTCCTATTTTATCACCTTTTATGCAATGTCCATTTTTATTATTAACAGGGGAAAAACTGCAGGTAACCACCACGGGGATTCGAAAGGATCCATGATTTCTATTTTTTAAACATTTGAAAATAGGTGACAGCACTTTTCTCTTTCTCTACCTGAATATCCTTTTCAAAAGTTTATTTTGAGATTTTTATGTACCAGGAATCTCAAAATTATTGTTTTTCTTATAATTTTTGCATATGATCAGCGTCAAGAGTACATTTAAAAGAGTAAGAAGAATCCTGAGAGTTCTATGTTTTCTATATCTGTTTCGAGTCATATGAATGAATCACGATTCAAAAAGTTATATATTTATTTGTATATTCTTGAAGTATAAAAATTTAAAACTTTTAATTTTTGGAAAAGAATGAAATAATAATAATTTTTTTTCAGGTCTATCAAAATCTTTCTCTTATTTCTTTTTCATGTGAATATCTTTCATAAATAAACATATCTTCCTAAGTTAACTCTTGATTCTTACATAGTACTACTCCACCGATATATTTTTCTTTCATGGTTTTGTTAAATCTAAAACCAATTGCAATTTGGATTTTTTTCCTGCTTCTATCAATTTCTGTTTTAGCTGATTTGATTTCATTCTACAAAAAACCAGTTACCGCAAACGAACTTTGTTCCGAACCATAACCAGTAAATAATAATGGTTTTAATTTTTTTCCCTCTCATTTTAAACTTTTTCCACTTATCTATAAAACTAAGACATATCTTAACTTAAAAATTATATTTTCGTGGAAGTCAAGATTTCACCTAAGTTTGCAAAAATAATCGTTGTTTTTATTTTGCTGCTATGAGCGTACTTTTTAACATCCAATTCTGTCAAGTTACATTGTATATAACTTTTTATATTTTTAATTCATCCTTTCTTTTACTAACTATATAAATAACTGTAATTAACTAAATTTTTCTAAAATGCATAATATATCAAAATTTCTTCAGTCTTGGAAATATTTTGAGAGAAAGTTTCATAAAACTATCTTTATTATCATTTCTCATATTTCTCTCTTGAATATATCTTTATATACTTTAGTTCAAAAAAGTAATTTTGACGGAAAAGTAAGAATGAGGCAAAACTGAATTTTTTCCTCTGAACTATTGAATTTCATTTATTTCCTTTTGGTTTTATTAGTTATTTTTGAAACGAGTTTTTCAACAAAAAGTTTCATTTTCTCTATTTATGAGTAAGATCACGTACACTTTTTTGGGGAATAAAAATAATTGAAACCAGTTTTCAAAATTCGAGAAGTTTCAGTTTTCGCTTATTTTCTTCTCTATCAGTTTTTTTAGTTTGCTCAACTCGTTTTCAAACTCTAACCTATTTCATATGATGTTTTTTATTTTAGTTTATTTATTCGCTTGTGATTTAAATTTCTTCTTCACCAGTTTTTTTATACTTTGATATATTCATGGGCTTAAAGGTTACAGATACTAAAAAACTTATATCTTAATTTGATAAAATTGGAGTATAATTTTATTAAAATCGTTTAGTTTCATAAAAATGGTGGAATAGTTGAAAATAATAAGAAGATATAAACATAGCCTTAAAATCGTTTAATTTGATAAAATTGAAGAATTAATTGAAAATAACAAAATTGAAACATTATAGTAGAATCGCTTAGTTTCATAAAAACATAGAAATAATTGAAATTAATAACAAGATCGAAATATTGCATTAAAGTCGTTTATTTTGATAAAATTGAAGAAATAATTGAAAATGATAACAAAATCGAAACATTATATTAAAATCGTTTAATTTGATAAAAATGTAGAAATGATTGAAGAAAGATTGAATTAAATATTTGATTATTATATAAGAACCTGATTCATTTGATTTATTCGAAACGTTGCAAACAGAAAATGGCATTTTTACTACAGTTTAGTTCGATTTACTGCCAATGATGTATGAGAGCTCGATTTTAGGATGAATCCCGAAATTACGAGCCTTTGTTAGATGACGAGTACAACATATGAACGCACCAACCTTTAAACTTTGTTGTCATATCAAAGTGGAAACGCTTGCCACCCGGGCACCACGATTAGGTGAATGAGAAGCCGCCGGATACATAAGTGGGTTCTCTCTCTTGGACTTGGATAGAGTAATTGGGGGGGGTCCCCTACTCCATTGATAGTACGTACCTCCTTCGGGAGTGTCGGGCCGTGGTCGGCGATGTCCATTAGGACTCCGGCCTCAGTACTCGTGATATTGCAGCGATGGTCATTCAGTTTACGCTACGGCAGGGGAGGGGGTGACTCAGTTTTCTGAATGGTTTATCTCAGTAGATATAATGTACATCAGACCCACATACGGCGGGGGGGGGTTTTGCGGAATCGGGTGTCGAATCCGAGGTCCTCGGATCCCGAGGTGGACCAGTTAATTAAGAAGTAGCTTACAAAACTTGAATAATAACGAAAACCCATTTTTTGATACCTGAAAGTGTTTCTTTAAAACAGACAGAGAGAAGTACTTTGAAAAATGAAAGAAAAAAATTCAATTATCTGCGGAAAAACTAATGGAAAATAAAATAATTGATTATTTCGTCTGTCCTTACGAACATAAGATTTCGACCACTGCCAGTTCCAATAAATCCCAGCAAAGTTGATATTCGAAATACAACTCTAATTTCAATTAAAGCAAAACAAGCTACAGTAGGTGTGGAATCAGTGGTCGACTGAAGTCAAGCCTTGCTCCAAACCCAGCAGCATATTTACAAACCCTACCCTGATAGAACTGAGGCAGGAAATCAGTCAATATCATTGGCTACGAGGAGCAGTGACGTTGTTTTCAGCTCTCGCACGTAGCTTACATCACAAAACAAGAGTCGTCCTACTTTTCTTTTCCGTTTTCCCACAGTTGAGCACAGAAAACATTCTTCCGTGGGTTGTAATATTTTTAAAAATGAAATTATTTTTTAACATATCATAAAAAATAAAACATCTCACACTGTAAGAAATTATACTAATGAAAAGTACACGCACGAGAGCAAAGAACGACGTCATCGGCTCTCGGCGAAGCGAGCCAATCATATTGTCCGATTTCCTGTCTCAGTTCTATCAGGGTAGGGTTTGTAAATATGCAACCCGGCATATCCAACCAAATGTTGGCACCAACCAGTTCTGTTTAGCAAAATGAAAATGGCAGTTTCTAACTGAAGGCACGCTGCCTCCAAAAGGCTGCAGTGGCCTAAAGGTAAGGTCTCGGGCCGGAGGGTTCCAGGTTCGAAACTCGATTCTACTAAAGAGCCAAAGTGTATGTGAGCTTGGTGCAATTCAAATTTTACTTCATGGGTGAAGCGTCCTCCCTTTGTAGAATCTTGGAGGGGGCAACTCATGTGTCGTCCTCGTCATCTGACAGGTTTCAAAACTACAAGGTCCGTCCCAAAATAGCCTTCGTATTGCCTTACAGCGGGATGTTAATATACTGCTTCATAAAATACATGCTAAAATGAAGCAATCTTATTTACGAAAATATTAAAGTCAACAAATTAATTTTCTTTCTCTTGTACACAATTTCTTGATTAATGCCAAAACAGCATTAAAAATTTGCATAATAATAAGAAAATAAGAGAAAACAGATAGAAAATTCTCCTCCATTAGTGTTCGGTTTCAACGCGCTAGCTGCCTACAGGACATCGGACAAGTCACTCAAAAATTCAATTGAGTTTCAAAATGAATTTATATGACTATCAGTCAATGAAATTGGACTTATTTCTAATAAAACTAGCAAGATGTATGTGGTAAATAGATATAAAATCCCCAAGAGATATCGAAAAAAATTAAATTGAATAAATATTTTGATAACTTTTATATTACTTCGATGAATCTGCTCTATCTATAAAAATTTAAGCCGATATTGACTAAACTAAGCACGGATTTTAACTGATTTCAGCCTTCAAGTAACCACATTTAGCTTATAAGAAAGAATTATTTTAGCTTGTCACAAAAAATTATTTTTCCACTGAGAAATATGTTCTTTACAATTTTAATTTCATTCAATTTAAATGAGTGTTAGTATTCCTTTTAGCGATGGTGATATTCATCCTTTTACAAGAGAAGATGGGTGAAACACGAAATTATCACTTTATTTTGAAATCCAAATGACGTTCTCCAACCTTAATGTGTCATAAATTATTTTTGTCACTAGACTTTTATGAGTTTCTACCACTTAAAAAGTTTAATGGCTGCAGATGAAATATCTTGATGAGGCAATCGCGTGACTGAACGCGAAAAGTATGCTTTTACGTTCAGGTATCACGGAAAAGAAACGTAAAACAAAAACGCATCTCCATTAATTTTACATAAAAGAAATACATTTCACTAATCTTTCAAGCATTTTATCAGAACACCAAGCAATTTAATTTAATCAACGCAGAACTTTTTCTATGCTATTATGTAGTTCCTGTAACAAAACTCGTGTTTACAGGAATGTACTTGGGCAAAAATAGCTATTAAAAACAATAAAGGAGATGTCAAATTATATCACCACGAATATTGTTTTATGCAGTACTTATTTGATAATCATGATTTCAACAATTTTCCACTATCACATTAAGAACATGAATTTAATTGTATATTTAATATCATATAATATATAAAAATATTTCTATTTCTGAATATGTTTAAACTGTTGTTAATTCTCTTCTCGCTAATTACTATGTATTCTGATTTAAAGAGGTATTCAATATAAATGCTCTAGATGGGGACAGTAGCCAAATTTGTACCATCTGTGCATATTTTAGTGTAAAGTGACAGAGAAGTAGTTTTCACGGAAAAAAAGTAGTAGAATATTTTTACAGTTTATTTATCTTCAAAATGATGCCATTATTTTTTTATGAAATACACATAATCATAAGAAAAAAATAGCTAAAAAAATTGTGTAATCGGGCCAATCAAGGAAACTGGTTGCCTTTATTAGACTACCAATTTCTTTAAGCACAATTAGAGCTAGAATTGATTCTCAAATTCTCACCAGCACACAATGCATGAACCAAAGTGTGAAATTTTAAACACTTTATCAATTCTTCTTCCTCCTTTGTTTTCTATTATATGATACAAAACCACGTAACCTCAGATTTTGTTCTTTTAGAACCAAAATATAATGTCTTTATGTTTTTTCATTGCCTTTTTTTTTATTTCACTTGTTCCAACTTATGAATACTAGTAGTGTTGTTAAAATACTTTTTGAGCTATTCCTGTAGTTCAAGATAATAATCTCATTGATTTAAACTGTCCACTTTAGTCAACTGTTTGTCGTCCAATCTAAGCAACCTTTGAACAACAACAAAATAAAATTCCCCTAACCTTATTTTAAAATTATTTAAATAAAATTTTTGTAGTAAATTGTAGCCAAACAAATTAACTATCTGTGGATAAAATAACATATTTTTCTACTTGATTTAAAACAGCTTAAGGGCATTTTGTCATTTGTTAAAGTAATTAATTGATGATACCTGAATCTAAACACTTGTTCTCTAACTATAACCACCTAGCGCTTTCCCCTAAAAATTATTTCATATACAGCATTTACATCGTTACAATATAATTTGCCTATTTTATGGTCCAAATATGTAATAGAATTAAAGTCATGATACTGACTCAGTCTAGGCGCCGGTCTAACTGCGGTGAGTCTGCCCTATATACAGATTATATAATTTTCTAAAAAGTTGTGCTGAAGATTCGCTAAATTATTTGAAGATATAATCTGCAAATATGCATAGAGTGAGGCATTTCATCCTTTGAAAGTTATGAAATAAATGTGCAACATTTTCTATACCTGATCCAGCTATAAACCTCCGCCGCCTAAACGTCAACAACGTTCCGTGTTAAATATATTCACCATGACAACATTTAGCAATCCAAATCCACTCATGTTAAGATGCTCACAACAATTTTGATCATCTTTAGTCCCTCTACCCCCTTTTCATCCAAATTAAGTATGGATTATTAAATGCGATTTTACTCTCATGGCAATATCAGTATAATCGGATACAGAACTACCTCGTCGCCAAGAGACATCCAATCCAAGCCAACAGCCTTATCCCGACTTAATTGAAAACGCCAATCCGAGTACGCCTGTTAACCAAAGCAGATGAAGTGACGATAATATTCTTTATGGTTGGCCGTGTAATCAGGAGTTATAATCCTGGCCCTGCGCCAAAAGGCGCCAAGTCTGATCTGGACTTAATTGAACACTCTGGGCCAAAAGCCGAGTTTGTAGTTAACTGGAGCAAGTTAATTGGCGATAATATTCTTTATTGTTGGCTATCACGGATATGCAATTCCACCAAATGCGGGCTCTGGTCGCCATCTCGATAATTGAAAAGACTTTACGTGTAAAACTTCTGTGTTAAAATTCGGGTTCCGTGCGAAGTTACAGTTACAGTCAGTCACAGGAAGATCGAGGGTGGAGGAATGAATCTCTTTGACTCTGGGGTATTCCAGCAAACGCGATTGAATTTCCTGAATCGTCTGCGTATGTATCGTCAGGGGAGTGGTACCGGGGAGAGGTAACGATAATTAAATCTCAGGTTTTCTCCTGTGGGGCCTCTGCTGATTCTGGGGAAGTGTCTGCTGTAAGTGGCCTTGGACAAAACGCTCTTTAATATTGAATGGAAATTCGTGTCGGGTTTTACATTTTGTGGTTTGGCAACGGCACAGCCTTTTCCCGGTTCTTATTGGTATCATCTGAAATGTAGATTGCCTTTGAATAAATTAGTGTTTTCTGTGTTTCCGTTCCCAACTGAAGCCCGCAAGGACTGTTTGGGATTGAAATGGTTTGTTTATTAGTGGAATTGGTTGAGTTTGGTAAACGAATCAAGGATAATTTTCAATTAAAATAAGCAATGTAAATTATTTAGTTCTAGGTTAAATAATGGTAGCTTTATCTGGAGTATAAATTTTTGAGAGAGTAATCAAAGTTCATTAAATTAGTAGTAAAAATATGTTAGGGATTTTAGCAATTTGTATACAAGATTATTTATTCGGGCAGGATCATTTTTAAACATCACTTTAATGAGGAACACGAGATACTAACATGAGAATTGTTTAGATGAATTCATTAAGCTTGTGTATTTTGACATGTTGTGTGCAATCAACACAGGACAACCATTTTGTGTATTTGATTTTTGATGCTGTGAATTGTTATCGCGTATGATCTCCTATGTACAATTGAGCCAATTTTGCTCGGCCAATTCGATTCTTAGCAAATTACTCATACGATAAAATTATAAATTTTGGAAAGACGTAGCATTATTTTTTTTTCTTCTGTAATTTATTGCTAAAAGTGGTATATTTGAAAATGAGTAGTTTTGGAGTTGAATTCCCATTTCATATCTGGGTGTATTTATTATTATTATGTTGTATAGCACGCCGATTATGTTATAAAACGAAGACTTAAAATGTTTATTAACCCTTTAACGCTCTGTATCCTATTTACGGGACAGTTAGGTTTCACTTCCATACTTAAACCGAACGAATTCCGTTGTTTCATTCTTGCTTTCTCTAACAAATCAATATGTATTCCTAAACTTTCAGATACAAACAGATTCAGAAAAAATTTCAGAAAAAACAGATTTCAGCTGTCTTATACCACCCAATAGCCATATTTTAAAGCTTTATCAGTTTCTTATTATAATTTTCAATTTATTTGTTTTATCAGTGGAAAATCAGAAATGCTTCGTTTTGGGGAAAATGTTGTGAATACCGTTCTGTTAATCAATCTTCACTAAGAAATTAAAGCGATTGTGCCGTTTCAGTCCCCTTATGTAACCAGAAAATTGCTTTTTTTATTTATCCTACTGAACGGTTATGAATGTTAGATCGAAAAGTTTGAAAGTGCGTATAGGAATTTGAAATTGTGTTGGTTATTTTAACATTTTTCCTATGAAGTCCTATGTGAAGAAATTTTGTACTCGAATTTGCTAGCGTTCTTCGGAACTGTCAGTAACTCGATATTTGTATGTCCGTAAGGACAAGTCAAATTACTATATTATTACCTAAGTGTAAAATTTTAAATTGAATTTTTGTATAATTGTGGGTCCAGCAATGGTTCAGATTATAAGTAATTACTTAAAACATATTTTTCCTTCTGTCAAAGTGACAAATAACTTCTCCTTTAGACTTTCACTTCTTGTAATTTAATTTTCACGATAGTTGCAGTTCCTTAAGAAGCCGAAACTTCATTTCTAACTCTTAACACTCACCGAAGTATTAAGTCAAATGAAATAGTACATATCGTCATTGTTATATCAATATGTCCTATGTCAACAGCCGCTCACAGCAAAACAATGAAATTTTGACGGGATGCCGATAGCATTTTGTGACCGCAAACAATTTGATAGTAGATGCAGCTAAACTATACAAGCGTTTTCATGAATAAAATGCTTTGGCAAATTTGACATACGACATTTTGAATATAACGGTGACGATACGAGAAACCTTCCGAACCTTTGAATCCTTCCTTCTCTTAAGAAAAAAGAACGACAATTAAATAAATAGAAAGGAGAAACCTCCTTCCACGGAACATACGGTGCACAGAGAAGTGATTTTAAGCTCTCTGTCCGTAGAATATGCATACCGAAATTATCATCCTTCCCCCTCTCCCCCCCCCCAATCTGGGCGCGTCGGGTATCTGCTGCAATTAGATTGTCAGCCGCACGTCAAAGCCGCTCCTCCAGATTATCCGCCTAATCCTCACGAGTGTTTGAGGAAGGGACCCGTGTTTGGATAGACTCTGCCATGGTGAAAGCGGGTTGCTATGAAGCGGGCGTCAGCACCAGTGTGTGTGCACATGCTCCATAAACACTTCAGATTTTGCATCTGCCTCTTTATAGACTTTCTTCTGCAAGAAGTATAAATAGAGAGAGAATTGCAATTGTCAAAAAAATTCGAGCTGCAGATTTTGATGAATCTTCTCGTTTTAGATGTCCCTGAATTCGAAAACAACGTTTTTGGAATAATGATTGTTCGTGTGCATGTGAACTCGATAGCAGAAAACGGAAAGAGCTTGTTGAATAAAACTTGGAACAAAGTTTTAGCATTATAAATGTAGATTTGTGTCAAATTTCGACGAAATCTCTCAAAGGGTTGACCTTCTGTTGGCCTGTCTATTCGCGTACTTGTGAGCTCGGTAACTCAATAAATATCTCAAAATGTGCATGTTAACAAATACATATAGCAAAACATATGAAATTTTGATGTAACAACTGTAACCACTAGCGATATATAGCATTTTGTGACAGATAAATGATACATAGATAAAATGAAATTTGTTATATGATCCTTAAATAACGACTTAGATAAATAAAATTTGGTATATGATCCTTTACAAACAACTTAGATAAATGAAATTTGGTATATGATACTTGAATAACGACTTAGATAAATGAAATTTGGTATATGATGATCCTTAAAAAACAACTTAGATAAATGAAATTTGATATATGATTCTTGAATTACGACTTAGATGAATGAAATTTAGTATATGATGAACCTTGAATAACGACTTCAATAAATGAAAACGGGAATATGATGTTCCTTGAATAACGACTTAGATAATGAAATTTGGTATATGATGATCCTTAAAAAGCAACTTAGATAAATGAAATTTGGTGTATGATCTTTGAATAACGACTTAGATAAATGAAATTTGATATATGATTCTTAAATAACGGCTTAGATAAATGAAATTTAGTATATGATGAACCTTGAATAACGGCTTAGATAAACGAAATTTAGTATATGATGAACCTTGAATAACGACTTAGATAAATAAAATCTGGAATATGATTATCCTTGAATAACCAGTCAGATAAATGAAATTTGGCATGCGGTCCTCTAATTATAATTGTAGATGAGTATCACATTTTGTTTTCAATCGGTCGAATAAAAGGTATCCAAAATACATACTCGGTTTTCTTCATCATACTACGAAGCACAAAACGCGTCATATTGTGGAACGATATACGAAGTTCGGAACTTTCCAGCTTGTCACCGTTTCATCTTGACCTGGTCGCCAATTCCGAATGCAATAAAAAGTCTGAGTACTTGCAGCGACCCCGATCTTGCCCCAGGTCCATAATTTTCGTGCTTTATTAGGCAGTGCATGAGAAAGTTCATTAAAGACCACTACCTCTAGTCTTTCTAGTATAGGAAGTATAAATAGTAAAAGGATATTGTAATTGTGAAAAAAAGAAAAGATTTCCTGGTCCTCTCCACGCTTCAGATCTTTCTCAGACCGGGAAAAGAAATTTATGGAATTATGTCTACCGGACTGAATATGTGTAAACACGCTAACTCAAAAAAGCTAAACGGATGAAATTTATAATTCAGTCTTTGCACCAAAATTACTGATTATAATCAAATTTTGAAGGAATTTCATCAACGGGAAGTCTGTCTGTTTCGGGTCGTCTGTTTCCGACAACTCAAAGACGCTATGAGTTAGTTCGATGAAATTTGGCGTATTGTTTTATTACTACAGTTCTAAATCTGTATTAAATTTTAGACCAAATCATGCAATGAGTCAATTGTCTGTCATTCTCTTTATTCTTATATACGTGAACGTGATTACTAAAAAACGCAACAAGCTAAACGTGTGAAATTTACTATACTATAGTTGCACGAAAATTATAAATCTTTGACTAATTTTGGACTAAATCTATCAGAGGATAAACTGTCCGTGTGGTTGTCTGTTTTTATCTTAACACGATAGGTGGGAATAAAATAGATTAATGAAAGCGGCTATGTGGCCATGGCGTGAAATTTGTATATTAAATTTTGCGAGAAGAGACTTAGAGAATGCGGGTTGTTCATTGATACTAATGTTTTGTCTTTTAGATGAGACCCATTCACATGTCGTAATAACTTGCTTCTTCGAGGATTGTAAAATTGTGAGTTTCGATGTAACCTCCACAAATAGATTAAAATGAGATAACCATTCACGCTTTAATATTAATTTCTTGTTTTAAAGTATTAAATTCTTTATATTTTTTCTGTTTCATCAAATCCTTTTATTGGAATTGAAAAATATCCTTTTATTCTTTTATTGGAATTGCAAAAAAAATTGTCAACTTTTATAGTTTCTCGAATTTTAATTTTTTCAAATGTTTTGTACGATAAAAACTTAAGAGAAATATTTTATTTTTTTGTATCAAGTATTTTTTTATCCATTCTGATATATATGAAAGAAAAATGTATTTCTTAGAAAAACATTGATTGTGCCCAATCGTAGCTTTGTCACAACCGAGTTACTTTTTATTTGCGAGTATCAAAAGCAGTAACGGTGTATATTTATCAAGTTAAATAAAAGACCCCTTCCTTAAAAACATACGTCCTGCCTCAGTCGCAAATGAAAAAGTAGCGAGTCCAAATGAAATATAAAAACTTACGTAAAATTCCGAAGATGTGTTGCAACAAGAACAATAAATTTATTTTCTTCCGTTTTTGTTATAAACGTAAACAGGCACAACAAAAGAAAAAGACCCGTTGCTCCCGCGAAATTGCGTTCGTATCCCGAGAAACGGCGAGACCGTAATGATATCAAATCACATTTCGAACTCCAAAGAAAAGGAACGGCGGGAAAAGGAAAAAAAATGGCGTTTTTGGAGTAAAAGTTTTTGTGTCTGTTGCTCGGAAAAGAATAAAACTAAAATAATACCATACAGGGCAAGTGATGTTACATTCTTTCCTGAAAAGTTGATGATATTGCAGTTGTTTTTTATTCCGTTCTGTTCTTTTTTTGACATTTTAATCTAGTTCTAGGAGAGTTTGTTTTTTATTGCCGGTTTAAGAAACTCGAAAAATTGTTTAGGTATATAAATCGTAACCTAATTTTACTCCGCACACGGTTTGCAGTTAAGAGAAAAAGATGAAGACGTCAAACTAGATACTGGAATTATTTTTCAACCTTTTCCAATTTTGTAAGCAGGGAATATTTTGTGTCTGGCGAAGAAAATATTGTTTTTCATATCTAATAGGTAATTATGATAAGGACAAGAACATTTTACTTTGTGTTTATTGTAATATGAATGCATTTCATAATTATTAGGAATAAATTGTTTTTCGTGTTCCATCTTTTTATTTAACTTGATTTCTTTCATGTATGTAAAATTAGAATTTCGAAATTTATTTTTCGCCCGATTCCTGATATTCTAAAGTTCTGAAATTCTCTGCAGTTGTGTGTTCTCAATGACAATACAAGTATATCAAAAATTAATTATTAATCAATCTCTTAATTTAAATTCAATTTTGATTCTATAAGTTAGGCTCTATATGGTAGTTCATTATAATAATAATTTACGGAATATATTAAATACAAAAAGTAGGAAATAGTAAGCATAAACACAGTTTGAAAAAACACACTTTTATTAATGTACTGAAAAGTAGAAAATATTTTTTTATGAAAAACCTGGAGGTTAGAGCAAAAACCGGAAAGGTATGCGATACTGTGACCAATACGCTGATGAAATTAAGCTAGAATGAAAAATAAAATTCGAATCATTCATTAAAATATATTACGAATATCGTTATAAAATCCCAATTTATTTTGAGTGTTTATATTAGAGCTTCACGGTTTTAAGATTTTTAATTTTAGCTTTAGATTTCTGATGAAAATTTTCTACGTGTTAGTGTACTTGTAAATACCTTTTTAATTTTTTAAAATTCTTATTATTTCAGACTATGTTACGGTATTAAGTGGTTATATCATGTGATATTTCTTGTGAAAACCCATCGTTTAATGCTGTGCCAGTTTAATTTTGGAATCCATTGCGCATCTTACAGAAGGGAAAAGGACATGACGTCACAGCAGAATGTAGGATAAAGAACAATTTGGTGTAAGATGAAATGTGTTATCACATTTGCCATGTGACTGTACCGACACGTGAATTTACTTTATTTCTTTTTACTTTATCGTATACGAAGTATACAAAGAGAAAGTACTGTAATCGTAACAAAAAAAAATCGAACTCGAGATTTTGATGAATCTCCGCGTTTAATACCTCCCTGTGTCCGAAAAACACAATTTTGGAATTATGACTGTCTTTGTGTCTGTCTGTCTGGGAACACGATAACTTGAAAGCTATTAAAGCCAGCGGAATGAAATTTGGTATGTGATCTTTACACATAATTTGTAGGTTTTTGTCAAATTCTGGACAAAATCCGTCCACGGGAAGTCTGTCTAGGTGTCTGCCCGCTTTCATGTGAGCACGATAACTCAAAAATTTAAATAGCTGGATGGATAAAATTTGTTACACAGTTTTATCACAAAAAATGTAGGTTAGAAACAAATTTTGTACCAAATCAGTCAACGCGTTGATTGTCTGTCTGTCTGTACAGTCACATGCTTCTGAACCCGATAACTCCTAAATGCAACTATTTAGATAAATGAAATTTCGAATGTGATCTTCTAACCCTAAATGTAGGTATGTGCCCAATTTTCATTTCAATCGGTTAAAAACAAGGTGTACAAATTGCATATTAGATTTTCTCTATCTAACAAGACCAAATTGCATATTGGCGCTATTCGTGACCTTCGAAACAAGCGCTATTACTAATGCCATCCTTTCGGCTTAGGCGCGCGCCAAAGGAAACTCGTGGATAGTCATGGCATTCTGGGTTAGAGAAGATTCGCAATTTTTATCCGCTCGGGAGGAGGAGAAATGACACATTTTGGGAAGTATACGAGAAAGTTTAGGGGAGACCACTCCCGCTGGTTTTTCCATCTTGTTTATACTATTTTCATTTAACAGCGAACATATCATGTGTTCAACAAATATAATACGTTTCTTTGGTTCCATTAAGGAAACAGGAAAGGTGCTGGACGACCATCGGTCTCAGACGAGTGAGGGAGACTTTCACTCCTTAATTGTTCATACCTACGCTTAATTGAGTTCTTATTTGGAGACCGACAATTTCGATACTTTAACCGAAAACGTTTTTGAACTATTACAAATGGTTTGCTTTCGTGGAACCAGAGATGTTCCAGACGCGCCTTCTGCTGCACGGTAGCCATTTTGACACCTATGTTCGGAATCTCCCGCTGCAGTAGATCGATTTAAAGCGCCGTTACTGCGCGTTATCTATCTAAAAAAACTTTTTGAGATGCTATCTCATTTAAAAAAACGATGTTGCTACATTATAGGGTTCTTTTTAATTAATTTTTGAAATGGGTCCTATAATTTATGATCACCCCGTATGTTATTGAGATAGAGCCTTCTTGCCCAATGGCCAGAAATACTTTGATTTGTTATACCAGCCCGTATAACAGCTGATGCTATCAAAACGACGGAGAAAGGCTACAGAGAATTTGGCAAGGATTACGATGTAGATTTGTTGTACAGGATGTCAGAGAATTGTTGGACCTATTTCAAAATTTAATTTTTAAAAGAAACCAATAATGTTATAACTGCAGTTTTTTAAATGAGAGAGCAATTCAAAAGATTTTTTTCAGATAGGTGGCGTACCATTACGACGTTCTAAATTTGCTACTGCGAGGGATTTCCATACGCAATGGCTACCTATCAGCAGAAGCTGATACGCGTTTTCTGGTTTCCTTTTTAGTTTTTCTTGAATATCTCGAAATCTATTCAGTTTCCGAATTACAATTAATATAACAATTTAAAGAGCGTAAAAGTCCCTAAAAATACATGCTTTTATTTTTCTTCTAGATTTAATCTTTTCGCAGATAACGGCTCTCGAAAATGAGAGTTGTCCAATCATTTACGACTACCTAGACCACCATAGAAGTGTTTTACCTATCTGAAAAACCTTTGTAAAATGTGCTGTCATTTTAAAAAACAGTAGTTGTAACATTATTAGGCTGTTTTTATTACTAATTTTTGAAATTGGTCTAACAATTATCGGACACCCTGTATTTCGTATGACTTAAGGAGTGCATATTGAACACTATCCACCTTCGGCGACCAGCTTGTTCGCCAGGAATATGATTTCAATTGAATCTTGCATCATTTTATATTCATGGTTCTCTTAACAACGTAATTTTAAACTTCAGATTGTGGTAATTATTTAACAAATGTTCTGTTATTTACCTCGGACCTCTTATGTTCATTGTCTACATAAATGTTCCTAATGGAGTCAAATAACTGACCATGTCATGTAACTTCTAATTCCATGTTGTCGGCACTATCTTCACTTTCTAAGAAGTTTTCTTTCAATTCTTTCTTGTAAAATATGCATTTGATTTTGAGAGAAAAGAATGAAAACATAGCAACTATAACCATTCAGCCTACTTGATATATTTCTTAATGCAAGCAAAGCAATATCTCGGAGAGCTTGGTTTACAGATTTCACCTGATTTCAGAAATAAAATATGAAAGCAAAATGTATTAGGATATTATCTCAGATTACAACAATAAAAAAGAAACATGTAATTAAATATTTGTTTAAACAATGAAAGCGATTTGAGTTGCGTTTCAACACTGATAAGTATTGTTGTAAATCGTGCCAAAAAATATATTTTAAAATTTCTTAAAATTCGAGAAAACATTGTAAGGCAACTTAATTGATATCATTGGAAAAGTAATTGTTTTTCACTTGCAGATGGTATAAAATGGATTATTAAGGAAAAACTCCAAAATTTTGGTTTGTTTTTAATTAATTAAAATTCTAATTAAAATTTCAAAAAAGGGCTCCGAGGTGCACATTCCCACCTCCAAAGTATGTTTGTGCCAAATTTCGTAGACCTAGGTCCACTGGTCTGCCCTGTAGAGCGCCAACACACACACAGACAGAGACACACACATTCTCCTTTGTTATTAGTAGAGATAGTGATGTTTGCACTCAAAACTTTAATGCAGGACTGTTTTAGTTAAAATTTACGTATTCAGATGGCTCTGGAGTCAGTTTTATGGCTCCAAATGAATCCAAATTTCGTTAATATGTTGTACAAGTGATGCTCTCTTTGAGAAACAAAAAATAAATGAGAAAGAGAGAGAAAAGGAATTAAAGTTTTCATCACGTTAAAAATTTAAAAAATCACGATATGAAATAAATAACATGTAATAATGTTTTAATAAATCGCGCAAATTTTGTGAAATGAATCAAGGAAAATTCATTTCATTATTGACAAAATTATAATTAACTCATTCAGATAACTCTAGAGCATAAAATATGTCTCCAAACAATGCAGGAAAAAGAAATAATTTATGTGAAGCATTATTTAATGTGATGTAGTCTTTTTGTATGGTTTTCATGGAGTGCATTACTTGTATTACATTCTAGTGAAATTTTGTTTTGTTTGGAACCACAGAACCGACTTTAGAGCCTTCTGAATAGACAAGCTATAATTATAACAACTCTGTATATTACCTCTTGAAGTATTCGTTTTTCAAATAAATATATCAAGTACCTATTGCACAGTTCGATTTTGACTCACACTGTATAATAATCATAACATTGTTACGAAAATTGTCAGGTGGGCGTACGGTAAAATGAGTCCAACAAGCAGGATAACTGAAAATGACGCTTTATTTAACGAATATTCCCTAAACTAAAAAACAGGTATCACGGAAAGAACAGCAAATTCGCAACACAAGCAGACATCAAATCACTAATAATAGTAGTAACAGCACGAACAATAGCTCTCCGCATCTAACAGCTGATCAACTTGAAAAGCGAACAATGCTCCAAAGAGATTATTGATTCCCCTTCACTCGGTATTCATACCATTTCCGACAGGATGTGACGTCACATAGAAATCTCTCGAAGATTCACTAAAACTAATTTCTAGTAGACTAGGGAGAAAATTCTGGTATTTTCGAGAACCTTCATTTTGTCACCAAGCCATTCAAACCAATAACCCCCGAAATCTTGTAAGAACTTCTGTAAATGTTTCTTTCCAACAATACGAATAACATTGCTTGGAAGCGACCTTACAGGTTCGCAACGCTTTGTGATAATTTTTCTTTCAACTTGCAAGAAATATAATGTTTAAAAAGCTTACAAGTTTATTCACCGTTTGTTAATTTTTAACTTGGTAAATTATTGCTACATTTAAAATTATTGTAAGGGCTTTAATTTTTGCAGTCATTACAGTCAAAGAAGTTAATTAAAGTTTCATCATTACTGAAGTCTCCTGATCATCTTGAAGTTTATAAAATTTTCACGGCGTTGAGTGAGTTCAATTTTACTCCCGTCATTTCAAAAATATACGCGAAAGTTAATTACTTTGCATATTACTTTGATTAATCGGACTACTTTAAGATAAAGTAAAAAACAACAACATTTTAATGCCTTTGGAGAACCGACTAAGCTATTTTTGAATTTTTATCCTGATGATCTTTACTTTAATATTAAGTTTTTATTTTTTGGGTAAATTTAAGTAGATTTAATGAAGCATTTATTTCGTGAAAACAACATATTTGTTAATAGCATTTAATTTTTCCACGTCTATCGAAGCATCTGTCTCATCTTTCATTTGAAGAAAATTTGGCACTGCTCAAGATACCGTTTAGTAATTACGTTTTTTTATTATTATTAAGCTTAATTAAACCGGAATTGAGTGGACAAAAATATTTACTGTGAAATATTTTATTTTGATAAGTAAACATACCCATTTCAAACGGATAGTTTTTTGATGATAATTTCCGTGCGTATAATTTAGAAAATTATAATTGACATTAAGATTAATTAAATGCCGAATATCCGTATTTTTCAAGTTTTTAATATACGAGACTCAGTTCCGAATATCAGTTTTTATCTCTCTAATTTCTGCAAATTTTTGTTGATCAATGTATTTTTTGGATGAGTTTTGCATTTCAAAATAATGAATGGAAGCATTTATTTCGTGATAGTTATGTTAATTCAGCCGTTTAAGGTTGACATTCAGTAAAAGAGAGTGCTTCTCAGATTGTGTACATCAAAGAGATCTTATTAAAATAGTAATTTATAGCAACCTGTTATATTATACTGCAGAGTGACTCAGATTCAGGAGTTATGTGTTAAAAAAGGATTTAGAATAAGAATAACAGTTAAACTGCTGAGGTGAAGTGATTTGCTCTTGAATGGCTTCAGTGAAAGATCCCATTTGGTGGGTGAGTATAAGTAGGGGTAACTCCCATTAATCCTTTCGCTACCAGGGTATCCTGCGAAAAACGTCCACCGCAGTCCAAGATGTTTTTAATTCAATTGGAATATATTTCACGTCTGTCACATATATGTGACATCGGGCTCTAATAAGTTGGTAGCGAACGAGTTAATGTGGGCGCACTGTAGCTGATTACCAATGAGTTGTTTTAGTGGTTTTTCATTTGCATGAAAATTTTCTTTGTGTATGGCATCGTTTCTAACATACCAAGGATAGTTTATCACTATTCTCAGAAATTTAATTTGAAGTATTTGATCTTTATCGTACTCGTAGGAATATTTGACTCCCAGATTTTGTTGAAGCCCCACATTTTAGACCTCCATCTGTCCGAAAACCCCATTTTAGGAATTATGTCTGTCTGTGTGTCTATCCCATGTCCATCCAACTGGCACAGTAGCTGTAATGGCTTCAGGAACAGGTACATGGGGCGGAGTTCTGTCTGTGTGTAAACGCGTATTCCGAACGGAAACGAGCTAGTCGAATAAAATTTGGTTCGTGTTTTATATACCAAAATTGCCAATCAAACAAACGGACAAAATCCGTCAACGAAAAGTCTGTCCATTCCTGTGTACGTGAACAAGATAATTTAAAAATTTAATCAAAACAGTTTCAAAAACACCCTTTCATTAGTGCATTGAAAAGCATAAATTATTCTTAATTTTAATTATTTTAAGCTTTTAATTTATAATCCTTTATTTTAAGTATTACGAATCTTGTAATTGATTATCTTCTCACATTCACTACCAGATGGCGCCACTCATATGAAACGAAAATTTAATTACATTAATAGCTTAACTAATAATTTAGTTCTGATAATATTAAAATAGTGTATCGAGAACACGTAAAACTCTGCCACAGCAAAAAGAAATTGAAGATTCGATTGCGAAATTACATCTTTTTAAAGATGAAATAAGTCGAGTTAAATAAAAGTGTATAAAAACGCATCAAAGTAATAGATGAATTTTAGTATACGAAATGCGTTTATACAATATATAAAATAAAATTTATATATAAAAAAATAGTAATTTTTTGGACCGTATTGATGGTTCTGGAGTCGAACAAAAATCATTCAGAAATAATTATGACGCTTAGAAAACTTTTATTGGATAACCCACAAATTAAACTGGATCGGGTTCGCACACTCGTTGGTATATATGGAAATGAATTAGCTGATTTATGAGCCAAAAATGCTACAACTAAAGAGGAGGTTGATATAAAGGTAAAAACCCCAAAAACCTTGGATTAAAAATCAGCTCAAGGTAACCACGTTCGAGGAAAGCCAGATCAAGGAACTGTCTCCCATTATATATACGGGTGCCAGATTTATAAGGAAATTAGACAAAAGTATTTTCCTAAAAATCTTTTTCAACTTGGTATTCTAGAATTGACTCTAAATACACGTGCAAAAATTGGACTCAAAATTATCATCCAGGACGTCCTGACCAAGTCCTTGGTTGGTGTGGCGCCCTCTCTTGATTATGCTTTTCACTTTTTCTCTTTTAATTGTGTGCTGTGAACTGTCCGTTGTGTTTTGTAATGTAAACTTTTGAAGCCTTACCAAATTGGAATTTTGGTGACTGTAAAAGTTAATAGCCAAATGTTTAGGAAATATGATTATTCTAGAAGCTCATTCTATCAGAATGTATTTCGCAAAATGTGCACTGTCGATATGGGCAAATTTTCTAAATGTAGAGATTTGGAATTCAGAGAATTCTATTTCTGGAACTTCATAACTGGATTGATTATTTTTAACAATAAGCATGTAACTTTCAACACATTGTGTGCTATGCTGTCTTTTAATTGTTTGGAAATTGTACCTTGTATTGTGTTGATGTAAATTCCAACGAGTTAATGGAGTTAAATTTTGGAAACTATAGTTAGATAATAGTCAAATTATAGATTTTTTAATAGTACTTCTAAATAGTGCGTGTAATGGTGATCCGCATCTTATGTAACATATTCTGTGTTGGAAGACATGATCAATATATAAAGGAGAGAAAATGATGGACTAGTGAGTTACAGTATTTGTTTTAAAAACGTTCTTTGGGTTTTCCTGCCAAATAGTGGATGTAGATTGTTGGCTCTGCGTACTTGCGACTTTCAGAAAGACACTTTTCAATTTTTAGTGAACGCGTTCTCGCATTCTTGATTCACGATAGAAAGTCTTTGATGGTCATGATTGAGTCTTTATACAGCACTTTTTTTTGTTGGTCAGAGTTTTCTTTTTTCTTCCGCATGCTTCGGCAGGTCGAAATTTCTTCCTGGTTATATTATATGAAATTTGTTTAAATTAAAAAAGCCCAGAATGTTCTGCAGTATTGGCGATGCTCGATTCTCATCTGTCGGGGGGTGTTGTTGTAATATATGGAAGGGCTCCGTGTCATCGTGCTGATGGGTGTTTCGCGGTGACTGTCATCAACTTTCAACCGTTTGCTATTTGTTAGACGGTGAAATCTTTATGTATATGATATTTGTATCCAAATTGTAGATCAGTATTAACTCTTCTTTCTAAAATCTAGAAAATATTTTGATTTATCGTACCTTCAAGAGAAAAGACCCAATCCAATGAAGATTCAATAAATGGAAAATTCACTTCGGATCGCCTAAAGCACATCCATCTACACACCATTACTCTGACTTCTTAGATTGGAATTGAAATCCCTTCGAACACACCATAAGACCAAAACCATCTAACGATGACACTAACGAATTACCAACTGTCTCACAATTTGAGAAAATCCTCAAGAGTGAAGTCGCCGATATATATATATATATATATATATATATATATAACCCCCTAAGGGTAACACGATATGGAGGTTCCCAATCCTCCAGGCCATTATAATTCTCAAATTTCCATCTGGGATTTTTTCATAATTTTTATATTATTTAATTTTTAAGTGCAATATCTTATTTTAAGTTTGGTTATTGATTGTAGCGCAATTTTTATTTATTTTTTTAGGGCTTTTGAAATATTTAATGATTCATTCTCTATTAGTATTATTGATTTTAATTATTTGTGATAATTATAATTAGGTGAGAGAATATTTGGTTTTTGTCTATATTTAGATAGCTTTATTTCATTTTAAGATTTAGTATATTATAGCAGTTTAGGATTATTGCATAGTAGTTTAAGAATATTGCAATTTGTGATTGAATTTGTATATCGCTGATTTTACAAAGAATCCTAATGATTCTTTGCAAAATTCTTTGTAAGATTCTTTGATACGGGGACATGAAGTGGTGCTATATATATATATATATATATATATATATATATATATATATATATATTGCTATTTTGATAAGAACTAGTCCAAATTATAGCTGCCTAATTTAATTCCAAAACTTGTATTGCCTTTTACAAGTACTGTTAGTTTTAACTTATGTGCAACTCTCTATATTTTTAGTTTTAAATGTAAAAATATTCCTATGTTCATATTGGTATTTATTAGTGTACATATTTTATTTCGATTTGAATTATTTATAGTTTAGGTAAAATTAAAGTTTTGGCAAAAAATTTACAAAATTGATATTTGTTTTCCTTTGAACATAATGTTTTGTCATTTAATTTATTTAGGTTCTAATTATATATATATATATATATAGAGAGAGAGAGAGAGAGTTGAATTTATTTTAGCTATGCTACTAATTCCATTTCAAATTAATCATTTATAAATAACATAATGTATATTTGATAAAATTTCATTCATACCCTTAACGCAAATTAATGGAAGAATATGTTTCATTCTATACACAGACATATTTTTTGTTTGTTAATTTATTAATTTTTGAAATCCTATAAACAAAGTGTGCTTTTTCTTTTTACCAAAGAAAACCTTTAAGTAAGCAAACAGGTATAAAACGAACAATTAATTTCCATAAACAAATTTATATCGTTGTAATATCACATAAAAATGATTAAATTTACATAATTTATTCTCCATCTTCGAGGTGCTGACTTTTAATAAACAACAAAATCAATAAACTTCCACCGTTTTAATTAAAACTCTGATTCAATCCAAAACAAATATAAGATTGTTTGCCGAAATTTATAAATTAAAAGTACATACAATCACGTTGAATTTGTTCATTTTTACTTATGGGTTCGTGTGCACTCCAAAAATTCCATTTCATTTGCATTTAATCTTACGAATAAACGACTTTAAAGATCTTGACACAGTGCACATCGCCAGAGAAACACTCTTTTATAACCACCGCTTTCCCAATTATTCTCCTATAAACGAAGTCCTCCTAGCTCTCCCACCCTGAAAGAAAAACCTTAAGCTTGCATAAAAGATTACTTCCCCATCTTGCCCGGTACAAAGTGGAGTGGTTTTAAACTCTCGTTAATTTTGTTCCACTTTCGCCCATCTTTTTTTGTTCATTTATTATTATTATTATTCTGCATTCTTCTTTTTCGGAGAGATATTTGCTGCATGAAAATGCGTCATTAATTAAATTTGCGGCGCCAAACGTTTCATGTCGAGTTTCGTTATTAGATGTCTCCTTTTTGGTCTTCTGTGAAATAATAATAATAATAAAGTGCGTGTGTGTGATGATAAATATAATGAGGATAAGAAGAACAAAGGGAATTCCTTTTATCCGCATAAAAACCTGCTTGTCAGAGAGGGGTTTATAGCGAAACAAACGCGTTTATAATTGTGGTATATCATTTAATTAAAACAGCTACAAAGGAACTGAAGTGATAGTTGATTGCGAGAGAATATTTGGAAATGAAAGTAATGTTTTAGAAAAATTTTGAACATGGAAAAAATCTGATCTTATTAATTTATGGTACTTATTATTTAACTTTCAGATTACGACAAAACCCAAAATTTCATATCGCGTGCTGTAAAAATGGTTACGCAAAGAATGCAACGGCTGATGCAATCAAGTCGGAGGAAGGCAGTCGAATCGAGCCAAGAACATTATCATGCTACTATAATTCGAAAAAGAGGTTCGAATTTTGAAGAATCATTAAAAAGCCACTGAAACTTAGGCGCAACTTTAAAAATAAAAATAAAATGAACCTTAAAGCCACTTAAACTTAACCACATTAAAAAAAAACATGAATGCAAAAATTTGGGTCTTCGATAAAGTCTGATCGTATTAATTTATGTTACTCATTTTTGAACTTTTAGATTATGATCAGGCAAAATCTAAAATATCATTTTAAGATGAAGATTTTAATGAAAAACCTGCGGTAGTGTTCTCCCCCTCGACATGAATACAATATGGCACATAATGTGTTAAATGCAATATGGCTTATAATGTGTTAAATACAATATGGCACATAATGTGTTAAAT